>BGPR01000030.1:1814142-1993094 GCA_013235015.1 Araneus ventricosus | reverse complement strand
TTTTTTTTCGGTGACGCAAGGCCGGAGTGTGAAGAGGGGCCTTGATCCCTACACTTGAAAAAGAATGATTCGAGAATCAAGACGTGCTGCTGGATGATTTCTTGGGAAGAGAGAAAAAAATGGTGTATATACGTCGTTCCGGTGTGGACGGTTTGAATTGTGTCCTTCTTGCGCAGTTTCTTGCACGAGAAAGAGTCGTGATGCATAACTATTGATGAAGGAGGAATCCGACCAATTTTGGATATCGCAGGGACCAACACAGATAAGACTTTTTCATTTATCAATATCTTTTTACGTTTTTCATGGCGGACATAAAATTTTTTCCATCCAATTCGTACCCCCTTTCCATAAAAAAAGAAAAGGAGAGGAAACTTCAAGACTATACTGTAAAGATTTCTCGGACCTTTTGAGTTCCTAGGTTAATGACATTAAGTTTTTTTTTTCTCGCGAATGTTGATCAACATTTTTAGTTTAAGAAAAGGGGCCCCCTAGTAATATCCTGATAATATGTAGTCTAGAAATTAAGTTAATGTCAATTATTATTTTTGTGTATTAATATAAATAAATCTTTTAGTTGTCTTTTTCAGGAGTAATTCCTTTTTGCATTCATGTCTGACGTTGTTAACTCTTCCCTTTGTTTTTTATATTTTATGCATGCCATCTTTCCTTTTTTTTTATTTTTAGTAAAAAGGATACTTGAAATATATACGGATAAATTAATTTAGCAAATGCAATTTTTTTAATCTAATGAACTGCAGTTTTATATATCTAAGTGTTTATATATTATATTATATACTAATATCAGGTTAACAATTTATGTGTTTAAATATCAAGTTAACAATTTAACAATTATTTATATATTTAAGTGTTTAAATTCATCAAGTAAACCCCGTAACAATTTATGCCTTTTACATAACAATTTACAAAGTAAACAATATAACAAATACTATTATTGTTATTGCATGTTGATAATTATAATAAGATTATATAATTTTTTATTAAATTTTTGGGTTTTCATTACAAATTAATCAAATTCCTATAAGAATATATGGTAAATTAGTGACCAGGTAACGAATTATCCGGGCGTCAAACATCGTCTTTCAACGAATCACGTTCTTTAATCTATCACTATCACTGTAATTCATATTTTAAAAAATAATAAATTATCAACTAATTTAATTTTTTTAAAAGTTAGCTTCTGAAGTCCTTCCTAAGTATACATAAAATAGGGTCACTCTTACTTTGTAAGAGGAAGAGTGAAAATTTTTCCCTCTCTGATTTTTGCGTGCGTGTGTGATTCGGAAGGAAAAAAAGATTAAATATTTTGATGTAGACTCGAAATGATATAGAAACGGAATTTCGCTTTTGAAGTATCGTTCTTTTTTCAAAGATGTTTATTTTTCTAGGTTGAATCGTGTTTTAATCTTTGTCGTTTGGTCTCACTGCAATGGAGAACGCCCTTTTGAAGATCTGCGATGCAAGTGGAATGGAGGAAACCAGGGGGGATATGAAATTAGCTATCCCCTTTCTAAAACAGGACACACACTACAGGGGGGTGACAGAATAATACGAACAGCTGTGAAATAAAGAAAAAAAATCTTTATTAATGGGAGGTTGGGCCACCCTTTCTCTGCATTACAAATTGTTTGAGACGTGCAATGGATGCACAGAGACCATTCATAACGGTTGAAGGAATCTGAAGCCATTCCTCGTGTAGAGCGGTCTCTAATTCCGAAAGTGCGGTGGAAATCGAGCACCGAATCTGGACTCCAAATATCCCCTCAAATGTTCAAATAGGGGGACTTGGGAGACAAGAGGAAATGTTTTATTTCATCGTCATGTGCTTCCAACCATTCTTGAACACACCCAGTGGTTTGGATGCCGTCTTGAAAGAAGGGAAGAGAATTTGGATAAACGGATGGAGTTCATCGACCAGAATGCTCCGAAAGTGACGGCATGTTACCCTTCCCCACAAGAGAACAAGTGGGCCAACATAGACTCTATCCTTAGTCTATGTGGGCCAAGACGCCGAAAGATATCGCACCCCAGACCACAAGGAAGCCGCCTCTGTGCTCCACGCTCGGCAAACAGGCAGGCATGATTATACGCATCTCGGGGCGAATTCCACCAGTGGCGTACTTACATAAAACGGCGCCCAGGGCAAATATCAAAATAGCACCCCTCCCCGCCTTTTTTCGAAACTGCAATCCGCAGGTCTTACCCCTCCCAGAGACATTATTCCCAGGAGTGCTAAGATTGAAATTGGTATTAAATTGAAATAATATATATAAAATATTTATGAACTAATATGATATAGCCGTCTTCGGCGGTCAGCTGGTTCACACATCTGATTAATTGTATTAATTTCGTAATGTGAAACAACAACACACACAGGAAGAAAACTGTTACATCCATAAGATATAACATCTAAAAATGCAAAACTCTCGGCGATAAAAATACAATGAATGCTTAACCATAAAAGTCGCACATGATTTTGATGGTTATTACAATAATTTATTAACTTATTATATATTCATTAACTGATTAGAAATTTAATATTTAACTAGTTATATCGCATAAATGAATAACATTAAAAAAAGCTACAGATATTAACTCCTAAAATAAGGAGAATTGATATTCTCTTATGAAATACGCAGTTAAAAATACTTCTAAAGCTGTAAAAGTTATGAAAATCTCCTAAATACACGCTAAATTCAATTGAGCGATTTCTGGACTCCAAAAGGGAGCGAATGTAAAAATTCGCCTTTCCGATCTTTTAGTACAGAAAAACGCTCCTTAAAACACTTTTATAGTCAAAAACCAGTTTAGACTGCTTACTCGCTAAGAAACTGATAACGGATTCGGAATTCGTTTGACTATTCCGTTCTTCTAAAGAGCGGTTTTTAATTTCTATTTCCGACGCTAGGGGTATCCGAAAAATCATTGGTTAATAATCATCACGTGACGACTTGGCGCCTTTCCTTATCTGTGGGCCGATAAGATTGGCAGACATTTTTTTATTTTAGCCGTCTTCCTTCATGTCAGTGGGAGAATTAAATTGAATCGTATTAAAGAATATTAATATTTGTTATTTACATTAATCAGGGAGATTCACAGTATAGGGATAGGTCCTGCCCTGGTTCGTGATTTTCTGTGGGCGAGCGGACTTTTGGACTTGGTCTAGCTGAGGACTTGAACAAGTGGAATAAGAAACAACAACAACAGATTCACAGTATGGTGAGTTACATTTTCAAATTATAAAATTGCTCTTTAATTTCATAGTCGGGAATCTGTCCAGATATTTTTTATATGACTGATATTATATTTATGCACATTCTGCAAAAACTTCGTTAAATAACCTAATTCCATTCTGAACATATCCCTGATATATGTTCCTACTTGAATGCAAATTTGAAAATTCTTGAGACATTAAAAATAATTTAGGGGATACATCCTGAATACATTATTTATTTCCTTTAATGACAGTTTAATTTTAGAAAATTATATATCATTAAAGATTATCCATTAGAAAGTTCAGGAAGAAATTTAATATAATGAAAATTAATTTCATCCGCTATCATATTAATCACACTTATTTTTATTTTTAATTTAAGGTGTATGTAAATTTGGTTTCAGCAGTGAATGCATGTTTTAAATGTGTTTTAATGTTTAAGTTGATTGTAGCAGTAATAGATAAAAGAATTTTGAAGTAAAAACTTGTGTCCCCCAATTAAAAATAAACTGATAGTGAATAGTATAGTGTTTATTAATTCTTCATTATTTTAATATTTTGGACATTGTTTAATAATTATAAAGTGTCTACAGTTTCCATAAATATATTTTTTATTTATGTGTTTATTTTATTTGGGAGAAAAAATTGCAGAATTTAATTTGCCTGTCCACAAAATGCTTGTGTTTGTCAGACTATTCTAATGACAGTTTAGTTATCTAAATTATATATAATACATATAATAGAATTAATATTATATCTATGTAGATTTACTTTCCATTGATATCAAAATTCTATGTTTTAAAAAGTTTTGTCTCCTATTGATGTACCAGTTACCTAATTGATCAAGTCATTTATAAGCATAAAACTAGTTTTATTATTATTAATTATGCATTGGGATGAGTGTTTTTAGTTTAATTTTTCCACTATTAGAATATGGGGTTGGAGCAGTAGATTATTTTAGGTACAATTAACTTTTTCCATTTCTCTCGCATCTTCATACTTCCCTATATGAATGTACTCTACATGCTGAACTCGGTGCTGTAGGGTAAATATATTTTTATCTTTTAAGAAATTTGATTTTTTTAAATTTTTGATTTTAGGTTATGTCTTTTAATCATCGACACCGACATCTGTAAAATACCTGGATATCCTCTTCTGAAATGCCAAAAAATTGTGGCAGATAGATTATCTGAAGTAGATGGTAAGACTGAATAAATAAAATTGGTGTTTTTTCATTGCAGAATAGTAATGAATTTGCTTTAGAAAGTTACATAATACATAACTTCTTTACTAAATATCATGGTTTTTTCTTAGAAATATAACTGTGTTTATGTGAACTAATTAAAAATTATCATATGTTTAGGAAAATCCATCTATTTAATATAGCTGCAAATGCTTTGCAACTTATACTAAAAAATTATACACAATGTTTTATGAATATTTTTATTTCTCTCATTCATAAAGGTTAACTTTTGCTTTAGTTTAAAATTTTACATGCCATTGCTTGGTTACTAACTAAAGAATCTTACTGTAGCTTTTATATAACAGTTATTTTTAATTACATTTGGAAGATTACTAATTGAGATCATACTTCATAGTTTAATTGCTATGGCTTTTTCTTTTGTCTAAGGTTTACAGAGGTCCTATGATATAGGATAGATGTTCCAGCTTTGGCCACCTTAAGAGAAAATTTGAAATGGAAATTTCTCAGTGGATGTCTGTTTAAAGCATATTAAATCATACTTATACTATTCTTTAGCAAATTCTATTGGCTTTCTGCTAGTTATGAAATTTTTCTGAAGAATATTTTAGATTTAGAGTTATGAATTTTTAAATAAATTAACCCAATTTGCACCAGTTTTGGCCACACTAATATTATATTTGTAACAGACATTTTAATGAATTTTAAGTAACAATAAATCATTTTTATGCAGTATTTATTTCTTGCTAAAATATGAAACAAGAAATGGGGACAGGAATAAACGTAGATTGCAAAAGCATAGATTTTTTTTAAACTTCAAAACAAAAAGTTAAATATTGTATAAAAATTTGCAAATATGTGTGCGAAACAAATGGATGTGTGTCTCATGTTAAAAATGATAACAATTATAATAGCATGGTATGGGGAGTATGTGACAAAACCCAATTCCATAATTTTTTCAAAAAGTTCGTTCAAAACCCTTTTTTACTATTCTGTATGTAAGAATAATTTAACCACTAGTTTGTTAAAGACATTTACAGCAAATTTTTAACTTTAATTGTTTACATGGAAACAAAACTAATTGTTAAAAAAATCTGTTTGAGCGATGTCCTTCATTACGTTGCAGAAATTTTTCGTTAATTAAATAATTTATTTTGCAGGTTTCAGGAGATCAAAGGCTTCATTATGCAATCCAGGAAACTACTAGTGTGTTAAAAAATAATACTAACTTATATGTTTACTAGTCAGGAATGGTTGTTTATGAAAACCTATCTGATTAGAAATAGAGAAATGTTATATTTAATTGTAAGTGAGAATTTTATGTGTGATATATTTATATGAATTTTACCAAAATATAACTGTAGGTATTTTATACAGAAGCATCAGTTTTATTTGTAAATAATTGAAGATTGTGCTTTTGAAAAGAGTCTAAAATGCACATTTGCCATGTAATAAAAATGAAAAAGAAAAAAATGAGCTTTTATTATTGGAAAATTTGTTTTTGCATGAGTCTAGCAGAAAGAAATTTACACAGGAAATGGCTATCTTTTATAATTTATTTGATTACCAAATGAGTTTTTTTTTTTGGGGGGGGGGTAACTTTTATGTGTTTATTTGCGATTTTGTTCATTGTAAATAACTGAATTTTTTTTCGGAGGAGTGCAACTGAAATTTGTATAATAGGTAGGAATAATTCTATATAGAAAATTGCACCTTTTGGTTCACAAACAGTGGAATGTTAATTAATTTTAGTTAGAATTTTACCAAAATGGAAAATTGTATGCAAATATTAGGAATCAGTTTTTTATGTGTGCAATGTATTTAAATAAATAACATTGTAAGTTTTTCATTTTTTTAAAGGTAATTTTCTAATGATTTGTGCAATTGAGTATAAATGTAGTAGTTAAAAATTCAGACACTTTGTTAATTTTAGGTATAAAATTTGCAGATATGTAATATTTTTTGCTTGAGGTGTGTAATCAAGAGAAGTTTTAAGTAACATCTTTTTTACTTATTTATGTTTTACCAGTATTTAAAACTGCCTTTACACACCAATAACATTTATACACTCTAGTTGGTTACATTTTGCTTCCATGTAAATATAGTATTATAATTTAATTGTAACACATTTATATTCTTTCTCTTCAAATTAATTTTAAGCTTTTAACCTATGTGCAGTTCCAATTATCTCAATTAGTTATTTATTATAATAAGTTTTTATTCTGTAATTTATCATCAGTTCGATTCTTTTTCAATAAACATTTTTCAGATTTTTCATCTTGGTTGTTATTGTAGGAAGTGTAATACTTGGTTGTACTACAGTGAATTTATGTAAAAATGTATTTTTATGTTGTAATAAAAGTATAAAAATACTGTGCTGAATTTTTTCAAAATTCTGAATATTTAACTAATGTATTAAGGACATTTTCCCTTTCAGTTATGTTTTTATTTTTTTTTTTCATCAAGATATTATTACAGGGGGTGACAGAACCGGGATATCAGGGAAAATTAAGTTATTTGTTACTTGAGTTATTATCTATAAATTAGTATCTTATGTGTAGAATTATTTGTAATAATAAATGGAATAAAAAAAACATTCATTTATAAAAGCATAAGTTTTTGATTAGAGCAATTAATTTCTTATGATTTGTTAAAGAATAAAGATTTGAAGTAATATTTTGGCAGTTTCTCTTGTTTAAATCTTTGCAAAAATATATATTATTAGGTACGTATAATTATACTATTTCTATATTTATGCTCCAACATTTTATTCTGGTACACATGCAAAGAGCACTAATTATTTATTGAAGTTTTAACCAAAGATCATAATAACCTTTACTGTTAATATAATTTAACTTGTGTTGCAAAGAGTAGTTTTAATGTTTCTTGGAATTCTTATCCAGTTTTAGAAACCAAAGTATTTTGTTAAAATTTCCACATTTTTTTACATATAAGAAATGTAATATACTGTTTTAATAGATTTTTTAGGATGTTCATTCCATTTTTTAAAAATTAAATTTCCTAAAAATATATTATTTTTTTTCATTTTTAAATAACTGGTAAAAGTTTTTTAATAATGTATATTGTACACATACAGTGATTCTGAGTAGGGAGAAAGCCAGGAAACTAATATAATTAGTAGCCTTAAATCAGGGAAATGCAAGTTTAGTCTGGGAAATTTTTTTCACAGTTTCTGTAGCCACCCTGTATTGTCAAGACTTTACTAGTCAGTGCAAACTCAAAAGCCTTATAATTAATATTTTCTAAAAATTATAATTCGTAAAAGAATATGTAAAATTCATGCAAATAACTGTTGTTTTTGCTTTAGATGTTCTTAAAGGATAAATGGATTCTTGATATTTCAGGCTTAAAAACATGCAAAATTTCAAAACATGCTACGATGTATGGCTAAGAATTCATTTAAAATTTTTAAAACCTTTCATAAGGCAGTGAGATTGCTGTCTGAATGAATGTTTAGAAATATTTAAAGAATAAAAATAGAACATTAAAATTATTTTTAAAAAAAATTTATTTACTGCACATACAGTTAAAAATATATGCAAAACACAAGGCTTATAAGTTTAACAACTGTACAAGTAAACAGTACCTTTCTTTTGGTGAATTTTATTAAAAAATTATTTATTATAAACCGTGCTATATAGTCCCATTTTCGAAATCTGTCGTACTGTGCAGAATAATGCTGGTATTAAAAGAAGCACCCCCAATTGTTTCTTACTAGTTTAAAAAAAAAAAGCAAAAGTGATGAAACTAAGGTAAAAGACCGTTTTTGTTCAGTAAAAATATTTACAAGAATGAAATAATAAGCAGCATTTTACTACCTCAAGGGGGATATTTATTCATAATGCTCTTTATAAGGTACAAAGTCACTGGTCTCGTTATTGCTTTAAAAATGTTTTCTTTTAAACGTTCAGAAAAGGTTAATAATTAATCAATATTAAAAGCATTTAAAAAAAGCGATCAGTTTACAAACTGATCCAAAAGGAGCGAAATCAATAAAACCATTTCCAGAAAAAGAGTGTTTTTCTTTTAAACGCTCTGAATGAAGTTACAAATTAATCAAAAAGGATCGAAATGAGTAATGAAAACATTTCCAAAACAGAGCGTTTTTTCATAAACGCTCCCTTTCACATTAAAAATTAATCAACAAAGAGCGAAATCATTGCTCAAAAAGGAGCATTTCTTTTAACACGCTCCTTTTAATATTAAAAACTGATGGAAAAGGAGCGAAATCGTTCAATACAAAAAGGAGCGAATTCCGAATATTTCGCTCCGTGGAAGGATTGTAAAACGCTCCGAAAGGGCGATGCACTTTCAAGTACGGAAAGGAGTGAAAATTCGCTCCATCGGAGCGTACACTTAGTGAATATCTCATGATAAATCTAATTCCGGAGAACATTTACCTTTTGCTTATAATCAAATACACATAGAGAGAGAGAAAAAAAAAAGACCTACTGCCCTTTCATAGCTTAAGAATAAAGTGAAATTTTTGATTAAGAAGTTATCTCAGATATAATTATCCTTTTCCATAAGAAAAAAATGATTTAAACATTTAATGAAACAATGAAATAGGTTTTCTTAAATTTCAACAGTAAAAATTGCTGATGTAAATTATATTTAAAAATATGTTAAATTTCGAAAAATATTCACAACAACTAAATACGTATAATTGAGAAGATAATTTTGGGAATTTTAAGATGGTATAAAATTTATTTTTGTGCGGTAATGTTTTCAGACGTTATCTTTTAAAAAAATCGCAATTCAACTTAGTTTTCAATTAATTAAAATTCTAATTAAAGTTTAAATCGCTTCCAACATTCTCACTCTCCAAAATGTATTCGGAGGAAATTTGGTAACTTCAAGCCAAACGGTCTGCCCTATAATGTGCAAACATACAACAGAAACACACAATCGCTTTTAGTATTATTAGAAATAACTGCACAATGGAACGGCTCGTTCATCTATAAGGCATCATAAGGACATATCACAAAATTTTTATTAAAAAATATGAATGAGATTTTGCTAAATTTTCTAAGAAAATTTTAACATTATTACTTTAACCACTTTAAAAAGGTTTAAATAAGAAATTCGATTTTTGTGTGAAAATTTTGATACTTTACAAAAATATAAAACAAATACGCATTCCAATAATCTCGCATTTAAAACTTAAGCTAAAATCTCACAAATGCGAATAATAATGAAAATATTATATACATTACCTGTTATTTCTAGAAACTCTAAATGTTGATAACTTGGAATGGATTACCCTTAAATTTTACCAAACAAGTATAAATATTTTTTTCATGATTTGGTCTGCTGTTTAAAAGTAGGAATAACACTTTAATCCTAATTGTTTATCACGAACTTCGGAAAAAGCCGATAGCCAATCAATCAATATGATTATGGAGGCTATGACATTTTAGCTTCAACCATACCGTGAGAAACTTCTAGACCCTGTGAAGCTAATTGATATAGAATCTTTCCATGACTAAAACGATAGATCAAGTACACTTCTCCCCCCTCCCCCACTGAGACAGAAATCTTTGAAAAGGACCATAATGAGCTTTAGCAAAAGGGGTTTTAGGCAAAAGATCTTTGTAACATAAATTACGAGTATATTTGGGTTTTTTTTTGAGAAACCTAACGTGAGTTGCCTCCCAGACTGTAAACAGAACCGGATTCTTTATGTTTTCCCATACTTGACTGGGACCACTTTAATTCTTAAGAGTCAGGGGAATAAGAGTTTCAAAAAGCGCACTTTTCTCTTATATGTAGCTAATTGATTCTTCAATTTTGTGCCCCCTGATAATGGCGCCCAGGGCACTTGCCCTACCCTAGTTACACCACCGAATTCCACACATAAATGCTACAGGTGGTCGGAAAGAGGATGAATACAGACTTATTGACATCTCATCATCAATGCAGATTCATCAGACCAGATTACTTTCTGCCACTGTTGTGGGTTCCAGCCACGGTAATTTCTGAACCATTGGTTTCGCTTGCAAGCATTATGTGGTGTCACCAGTGATTTCCGAATAGAGACTCTGCCATAAATGTTCTCAGCGTGAAGTTCTTTTGGATACTGGAGGTGTTTGTTCAGGTTGGATATTACTGTGGCCAATGATTGCTTGAGTTTTTGGGCCACTGTGCGCTTCCACCACCGTCTAACTCGACCTGTCAGCTTGGACTTTCGTCCAACTGTTGAGCTTTGCTGTCGCCATCTTACCGTCTTTCATGAACGCTGTCATAACTGCTGATACAGTGCTCCTTGTACGCTCCATAAAGTTTGCGGTTTCGTCACCAAGCCTCCAATTAAACGTGCTCCAGCAACCAACAGTTTCGAATTCTCTCGCAGCTTCTCTCAGAGCGGACGATGGGGACAAGCAACTCCTATACAGCAGGCACTGATACACTGTACCTTACCCTTCACGGCCACTAGGTGGGAAGCTTCTGCGCCAGCTGGCGTGACTGTTCTGCAGATGTGAAATGCGGCGAACGTTTTCACAAGTGTTCGTGCTATTTTGTCACTCACCTATAGACTGCAATTAAAAAAATTGTAAATATCGTCATTCAAAATGCGAAAGTCCTATGTCTAAACCTAACATAGAAATATTTCAGTTACAACAATCAGCCACAAAAATATAGAACATTTTGACACTTGGTCAAAAGGTTCTATGATTTAAAGCTTGGTCAAAATGCTTTATTGGATCAACTGATGACTTAAGAAATTTTAATATCAGATGGAAATCATAAAATGCAAATATAGCAATAATAAAAGAAGAAAAAAAATGGAATTTTTGATATACGACTTTTGCACTTTGAGTGACGATATGTGATTTTAAGTTGAATTTCTTAGCATTTTACTTAATTCCTTTATATTTTCACGCTCACAATATCGGCAGCAAAAAAAGATTAAACATGTTCACAATGCAGGACTTTCCTGACGTCAAGAATGCTGAAACAAAGGGTTCAGAATATGTAATTAGCTCACTGAGAATTAATGATCCTATCCAAATGCAATTTTGTCTGATGAATATCATGTTTGTATGTATCGACATGCGACCTCCCGTACAGTGGCGAATCTAGGATTCCGGTCGGGGTGAGTCATAAAAACTTTGTATCGTCATGATGAATGTCAAACTTCAAGGCTAAAGTAAACCCAAACTCTTTAACTTTACAGACTTTACTCACCTGACAATAAGAATCATAAAGAACAATACAATACTTTCGATAATTTAATAAAAATTACAATGAAATAACTAGCCAAAAAATGTCTTCGACCGTTGTCAATGCTACAAGTACAAGTGGAATGACTAAAAAAGTAGCAAAATTTTCGGGCCTTTCAAGCCAGAAAGCAATGTTGAAACGTTTTTATTATTTTTTAAAGAGAGAAATTAAGAAAAAAAAAACCAGTTATTGTATTGATGTTAAATTAAATCAAGAATTCTGACTTGGCTTGGGGGGGGGCTGTAGCCTGATAGCCGCCCCCGGATTCGCCACTGCTCCCGTAGATTGTGGAATTATTGAACGACCAATAAATTACCAAGTTAATTAATTCTAACTATATTGGAAATAGAATTGGATTCAGAAAATTTCTTTTAGAGAGAAAAGACTTCTTGAAACAAAGTCATAGTTGAAAGAAACTTACAGTGGAAGTACAACCTATGCAGGTGAATCAATCTGAGAAAAAAATTCAATTTATAATAAACTATCCTGCGTATGTTTTTTAAAATCCCTTCTGTCTTTCGTTTTGAAAGTCTCTAATTGATTTACTTTTTCCATTTCTTTTTTTATATGCGTATATATATTTGA
The DNA here is from genome assembly GCA_013235015.1 of Araneus ventricosus. NCBI lineage: Eukaryota > Metazoa > Arthropoda > Arachnida > Araneae > Araneidae > Araneus > Araneus ventricosus. The sequence continues at coordinate 1,980,831 of BGPR01000030.1, read as the reverse complement.
TTTTGAGTTGAATTAATCCATGCTTAATTTAAAAGAAAATTTTCCTGCTAAATTGTAATAAAACGGCTTCTAACATGCAATGAATTCTTTAAAGCCTCCAGATTCACAACAGAAAAATATCAGAGATCTATTATATAAATATATATTTCAAATCTCAGTTGAATTCGGAAGGGTCATGAGTCAGGAAATTCTCCCCACCCCCTTCCTCTGTGTGCTTCTGCCCAATTATTTGACAAAGGCTCCTCTTGGCACAATCGGCATTGTGCTCTATCGAGAGCGAAAGGTGTTGAATGCATCTACTTGTTGAACAAAGAGCGCCTGTGTGCGGGGGAGACGAGAACATCTGGCATCCCTTCTGCTGTCAGAAGCTGCCGCTTGGAAACTGTGGAAGACCCTACAAAAAGTTGGATTTAAGTTTGGAATAGCAAATGTTAATCTCGCGTCTCTGCACTGTGCATTGTTTAATAAACACACTATGTCGTGGGTTAATTGGAAAATACGGCTTACTGCAAAAGGAGCAGTAATTTTGCAATGTGTCAGGCTAATTGGAAAATCATCTAGCCCTTTCCAATCAGCCTGGTATTTTTAGACTTATTGCAATACGCTCATACACCTTTATGCTAATCAGAAAATATGCAGTGTTCCTGGATCCATCCAAGCTTATTGCAATAAACCTCATCTCATGGCAATTTAAGCAGACACAAGCAATAAAATAAGATTTTTTTCAGTATACATTCTGACTATTTTTGATTTACTATTGTATCACAATTTTCATTTAACAGATTGATTGTGTGAGTATTACAGTATAAAGCATTGAGTATTACACTATAAAGAAGTATATTGAATATTACAGTATATAAAGTATACAGTAGGTAAAGAATTATATTGAATGTTACAGTATAAAGCATTTAGCAGTTGTTTCATAATCATTGTTTTAAGTTTTTTTTGTCAATTATTGTTTCATAATTTTTGTAATAAATTATTTGTCAGCAATAACAACTTTAACATAAACAGTGTTTAATAATAATTTTAACAAGTTTTTTTGTAATAGTAATTTTGAAATTTTTAATAACCCTTTACTAATTCAAAAGGTATCTGAGGTATCATGAATACTGAAAAAATAATATTTTTTATATGTTCACTCGTTAATAAATTGAAGAGACACGTCTTGAAAATAAGCTGCTTTTAAACAGCTTAAGAAAAAGTCTGCTTTTATTTTCAAGAGACACGTCTAAGAAATCATTTAGATATTTTCTCGTGGTACCTTCTTCTTTATCTTACAAATAACCATATTTTGTTTTCAGTTTTCGGTTGCAAATAAATTAACAATAAAAGGTGATAATAATTAGAAATGTAAGGTAATCATTTTCTCTTTGACCATTTGCCAATTGATATATGTAATTAAACAAAAGAAAGGCGTATTTTAGTTTTGTTTTCGCCATAAATGTTCTGCTAAAAAAGCGCTATGACTGTTAAAATCTATAAAGCAGTCACATTCAAGGGAAGCTAGACCTTCTGGTTTAAGCACACTTTTACTTAGAAGTTTCCCTGATACTACGTAATTCCGATAACAGCAAAAACAGTAATAGTAACAGAATCAGGAGTGGCTTTAGAGTCCACCCGACAAGGGGGTATGACCTGGTATACAAGGGGAGGGGCATAATAATGACCCTCTTAAATTTTCGCCAGACATTTATTTATCTACTAGTTGATAGCCAATTGCGTGAACGGGGTACAAACTTTTTTCCCTATACGGTGGGCCACAGCATCGACGACAGGGGGACCGTGGCCTCCCGCCCCCCACTAGCGCCACCCCGGAGCAGAATTCCACTCTTTAGATTATCTCCAAACTGTAGAGTATATCTTTCAGAATTGCAGATTTACGATACTACTCCTTTAATACTGCTATTTATGCTCCATATATTACATTTTGCCCTATATCAAAATATACTCTACTTAAAAAAGCATTAAATTCCAGAAATTGCATATGCATGAAACTAAGAAGTATAAATGCATAAAAATATTAACTATTTAGATGTAATTCTGACATCTAAATAACAACTCCTTACCACAGTAATTTTGTTTTTGATTCGGCCATCATCTAACTTACCGTAATAGGAAGTTGTTACTTCCGTGACAATAAATTCTCGAATTTTGTTGTTGTCTCTAACTTTATGTATCACTAGCTTATATACCCTGCATTGCTTGGGGTAGAAATATTTTCACGTCTAAGTACTTATAACAATTTAAACTTAATTAAACAGTTTTTCACTGTAACGTCTTTCGTTGATTTTCTTTTGCCCTCTCCTGCGTTTCTGACCCCTCGGGCAGCAGCTAAACTAACCTCTTCTTTTTGTTTCTGTACTTTAAACCATTTCACACGAGTTTGACAGCCCTTGGAATTCCATCTTTCTATCCCCATCATTGTTAAGAAGACAAAAGAAGTACTACATATCATGCCTTTTATGGCTCCCCATTCTTTTCTTTTTGGTGTTTGTGTGTCTGACCGGAAGCACCACTCCTTCTTTTTCTCCCTAGGCCCTCTCACTTCGGTAGGAAAGGGATTCGGTTAATCTTTAATGCCTTTACATACTGACAGTGGCGTACCAAGGGTAAGTGGCGCTCGGGTCATACCATGATTTTTTTCTCACCCCCCCCCCTTTCATCATAAGAGGATTAACTTGTGTAAACGGCGCTCTGGACATGGTATTTTTCTACTCCTTATTGTATTTGACTTTAAAATTTGACACATACGTTTGGTACATAACGTTTTGTCAACATGGTCAGTGGCGCCCAGGGAAAATGATTTTTCTTTACCTCAGTCGTCATTTGCTTAGCAAGTGCAAATGGCCCTCGGGGCCTGGTGTTGTTTTTAGGCTTCCTAATCATAATTTTCTTTAATAACTGGCATAAATGCAGTAATGTTTTGTCTCCATGGCGCCCCTAAAACTGGCATCTATACTTCCCTTACTCCCCTGTCGCTACACCGCAGATTTGGATCATTCAAAAATTTGTGAAATTTAAACGAAACATCCCGCAGCAAATAAACTAACGAGAGTCTTGATGAATAGATAAATATTGGCCAATGGATTGATTTCCTGCAAAAACTATACTAATGCAAACTTTGGCTGCAAACGGCGTCTGCTTTTTGTAGCCAAAAAAAATATTTATCTTTAGTCGGAAGTTCTGTGGCGTCCGAAAGATTAGTATCTACGTTGAATGATGTCGTCTCCGAAGAGAGGTGTCGACTCACGGATCAACACATTGCTGAAAGAGTCTTTATGAGCAGATTAGATGATAAATATTGGCCATTGAATTAATTTCTTGTGAAAACAATGTTAATAAAAAATTTTGTCTATAATACTTACTCATTGAAATAAATACTCATTTATTATTATTTATTATTATTACGTATTGTATAAATTACTTATTTATAATCATTACTTATTACATTAATTAATTATTGTAAATTATTATTAATAATAAATTCTGTCCAAAAACGTTGCTTTAAAAAAAACCCGAAAACCGCTTTTTTTTTCAAAAATCGGTTTTTTTTTAGCGGTTTTAACCGCTAGGTTAAACCGGAGATGAAAGAACCGGTTTAACCGACCGTTTCTTCGCAATAACCCCTATCCCTAGTCCGAAATCGACATCAATAACAGCAAACTGCAAGTGCAGATGAATAAACGCAGATGAAAGTCGTCGTTGTCCCGGGTCACCACTTTGGTTTGTAGCTTGTGATAAATCTTGTATTGCAGTCAACGCTTGAATCATACAAATACTCGATGTTAGTTACCACAACTATTATGTATCCAATAGCTTGTGCAGGACTCCGCATATTGTAAACAAAATGAAGTTTAATAAAACATAACAAAGGATTTGAAATAAAGTAAATAATCAAAGTTAAGACGTCGGCCTTGCACGGATGAGTCAAAAAGAGAATTCCAAAGATGATGCACAGAAGCTCCTGTTTCTACGCAGGCGCGAGATGAAAAGCGCACGATGTAGCGACATTTCTCAAAAGAAAAGTTTTTCTGATTTTTACCCCGTTGAGTGATTACCAGAGAAACGTACAGTAACTTAATGATAAATTATAATTCTTCGAAAATTTTGTGAAATGTTACCTAATTGGTGGGGATTCTTTGCCCCGTCTTTTTTTCTCTCGGTATATTTCAATAACATACTCACTGTCGGAAATGTTAGGTATATTTATTGAACACTTAGGTGGAAATATACAAGAAAAATACATTTGATAAATATCTTATCATAATCAGCAATTTAATGCCTTTCTATTCGGTCAAATCAGCATGGCTTTTAAGAAATCCTTTTATCCAATTATTTCCGGATGTGTTTTTAATATATTGTGACAAAATTGTCTTGTGGTTGTACGTGAATGCAGTCCAATAAGCAGGATTAAAAAAATAAAGCTCTTTATCTTACAGGTATTCTAAGCAAAGAAACGTAACACAAGTATTAAAACAGCACTTGTAAAAATTCACAACAGAGATTACCATTAAATCTCAACGCAGCGCTCAAAGGTTTCCTGTTAGCTCACCAGCTTGCTTGCAGATCAAAATCTAACTCACTCTTGGTGGCTTGAGATATTGCTTTTATACTTTTTCAACAGGAAGAGACTTAATTACGTAGAAAGTGACGTAATCTCCAGAAAGTTCATGAAGCCAGTAGAAATAGGTTCAAAGTTCGAGGTCCTTCTAGTAAATTCCTTTTGCCGCCAAGTCGCCAACTTTGCCGCCAAGTCGCCAGAATGGTCGCCAAGATCGTCAAATTTATCGCCAGGTCGCCAAGTTTGTCGCAAAGGTTAGCATCTCAGAGAAACAACTTTATAGCTTTGTAACATTGCTCCCCTCTTCAAAGACTGCACGTCCCGGCAGTCTCATTACATAGAACTATGATCAGGCTTTGATGATATGGCCCTGTATGGAGCTAGTCGATTTATGCGGATGACTTTTGGCTTGGCGTTGGGATCTATCTATTACCACATTTTCTTAGTATTATAAGTATTTATTATCATTTTAAGATCTACACTATTGACAGAAAAACCGAAGACACTGAACTGGATTATACAAATCGCAACGGTCTTTTTCTTCTCATTGGGGAAAACAAGGGGATTAGAAGGATTCTTTATATGAAAGATCATTCTTTTGTAACCAGTTTTTCGCTTGGGGTACCAACAAAAAAAGCTTCTGCCTCTTTAAAAGCAGAATAACCTTGTGAAAGCAAACAACATTAAAGCAAGCTTCAAGGGTCTCTTGAGAGAAATCTATATAATTGCAAGCCTCTAACTTCCTTTTATATACCCTGAGTATACTGAAAGACAAAGCAAGCATTGTTCTTCTTATTCTTTAATACAAATTAAATTTAGAAAAACAACTGGATTTGCTTTCTACCTTCAGATTTCCAAGTTGCAAAGAAACCTTCTTTTTCGGTGCACGAAGTTCGGTGCAAGTTACCCATGTCAAAAAAATATTACAACTTAACTAACAAATATAATTGGCATTCGAAACAACAGAATGAAAGTTAGGTGTATCTTTCACATTTAAATGCACTTGCCTTCAGAAATATATTTTTTTCATCAGAGACAGATTTTTTGGCACTAAAATTTTCGCTGAAAAACTGGTTCAATGTTTTGTTTCTTCTGTAACCTCTTGAATGATTATTATGTACGTTTAACGAATGAAATTCACTGAATCAGTATTACCAACAAGAAGAATCTTAATACCGTATCCCTAATCAGTTGACCTCTATTTCTCTATTCAAAAAAAGATTATGCTGGTTCAAAGTTATCTCCACTAGTGCAAAGTTACTCCTGTTTTATGGTATCTTTTAACCTAGAATTTTCGCATGGGAGTATAATATATTTCCAACCTTTATACAATTCATTATAACTATTCGAAGACTCGATTTAAAAATTATCAAGCTGTATTCTTAACAGGAAGTTTCCCCACTGAAAACTGCATCAGTAACCGTCGTTTTAAAACGATCGATTAATGATGTATTAGCATACAGTACTTGCATACAGGAGTAATCAGTGAGTGCCCCTGACATCCCTGCAACATGCGTCTTGCCCCTTGAGTAATCGCTAGCCACACAGCTGAAAGAAGAATGAAAGTAAATAAATAAAAGCGCAGCGATCGTCCGCCATTCTGGTAGGGGTGGGGGGCTCTCTAAATACGCACTTGCGTCTCACTTGTTATTATATCACAATTACTTTTCTAGAAAATCTAGATAAGAAAAGTTTTAAAAAATTGAATGCACAGCATTGTGGGCAATCTGTGATTTAAGACCCGAAGGGAGACTTGAGTCACCCCCCCGGATCTCCCCTTGCACACACATACTTTCCTCTTCTATATATATAAAAGGGGGGAAGTATGTGTGTTCGTTTTTTGGCTCTTTTCTCCAAAACAAAAATGATTAAAATAGATCTCTGTATGTAAAACAACAACAACATATATAAAAAAAAGGCATTCACTGAAGCTTGGAAACTTTCGGAAAAGTTGGCAGGTGCATTCTTTCTGTTTGTGTTTAGAACGAGTCATGCGTCGTTTTTCATTTAAACTGTTCCAACTAACAATGGGGATTCATTGATTCCAAATGCGATTCTTAAGTCTTTGAATGAATGTCATCTGATATGACAAAGCTTCTTAACCTAAAGATCGCATAAAAGAAAACTGCCGTCATAAAAATTCCCACCGGGCTTTCTTCTTTTAGATTCTTCAACATTTCTGAGAGAAAAAATAAGCAATACAGTCAATTTTATTTGAAATAATTTATTAAAATTTTGTAAGCAGCCATTTTTAATTCATTCCCTTTTTCAACTTTTAATACTTCATTTTATTTATTCATTTTCCAACTTTGAGGACGTGGTAAATTTTTTTTGACTGAAATGGGGTCGCGAAATTTCGTTCCACTTAGAAAGGGGTCTCAAGGGTAGAAAGGGTTAAGCCGCTCTGCGATATGACGTTATTTAAAAGCGCGTACTAATCGTTTCGAAATGCTAAGATTAGCACTTTTGGCCGATTTTACTCCGGAAAGCTGTGACAGGCAATGAGTAAGATGATCGCATTTCCGGAGTTCTTTGTTAGGTCATGCTAAGTAAAGTAAACATCTTCCCTTCATTTGACTTCACCCCTATTTTGATGAAATCAACTCAGCCTGGCGCATGCGTGAAAGCGCGGAGGGTTTCTGAATCCGAGAATCATCAGTGTATACTTGCGAGCCGAACGGTTAGCGAGCAGCTGGTTCACTCCTGTGAACGGGGTTTTTGGTCCGATGTGAACCAAATCATCTTGGTTTTTCGCCAAGCACAAAGACATTCGCAGATCATGTTGAGATGTGTTTGAATATAATTCGTTGTTCCTCGAGAAACTTCAACGAACCTGTAAGATCAAATACGCAAACCAAGGCGTATTCCAAAGACCCTCCTCCTTTGGTGACTGACAAGTGATGATTGATGAGTCGTGGTGGGTTCGCTCCTTTTCCATAATTTTCCATACGAAAAAAATTACAGTGATGAGTTCTCGAAGCATTCGGCTCGCAAGTGTATACGTGCTTTAACACTTAAAAATTGAACAAAATATTGCTCCATTGCAAGTAATCTATCAACGTTTGGAGTAGAGTAAGTCAATTTAGGGTACAAAAGGTAAAAATTTTGTTCAAGTGCAGTAATCTATCGACGTTTGGAGTGGAGTAAGTCAATTTACAAGTACAAAAGGTAAAAGTTTTGTTCAAGTGCAGTAATCTATCAACGTTTGGAGTGGAGTAAGTCAATTTATGAGTACAAAAGGTAAAAGTATTGGAAATTCTGGCGATCTACATTTTAAGTTGTGCAATTTAAAACAATTAAAATGTGTTAAATCGTTTCTTAAATATCTAAAGTAGTTTTATTCACTTCTGATATTATATCTGATTTATAAATGATATTCTTACAGATAATAAAATCAACGCAAGACTTTGTTTTGAGGAAAAAAAAATGTGATATAGATTTTTGCTTTCTCATATACGAAGTCTATAAAGACAAAGTACTACACACGCCAAAGAATTTGATTTTGAGATTTTCATGATTTTCACGTTTTAGATCTTTCTGAGTCCTAAAACGCATTTTTGGAATTATGTCTGTCTGTGAATGCGTAAGAGAGAAACACAATCTAGACAGATGAAATTTGGCACGCAGTCCTTACACCAATCTCCCAAATCTGAACGTGATTACAAGCCAGGTAGATGTAATTTGGCATGTGCGTTTACAACCAGAACTGTAGATATATAACAAAGTTTGGACCAAATACTTCAACTGATTGACTGTCTGTTTATTTGTCAATTCCTGTGCATATGAATACGATAAATCGAAAATGTCCACTCGCTAGTGTGGTGCCGAAGTTTGGAAAGGGGAGTGCCGGCTTAGGTGCCGTCTTCGTCATCTGACCAATGTTCAACATTACGAGGTCCGTCCCCAAATAGCCCTCGTGTAGCTTCAATAATTTACATAAACCAAACCAAACTTTACTAACCATTGTAAATTATAAGCTTATTTCAAAATTTCTAGTTAACATCGTAAATATAATGAATGAACAGATTTCGAGTTAAGTATATTTAGAATTATATTATGATAGCTATTATTATTATGCTTCTCTCAAAATGTGCGTTTCTGAATACCTTGCAACACCAGTGTATCTTTGACCATCCGAAATAAAACCAGAATGGGTTGTAAAGTTTCATCTGCCAATCATTATCAGAAAACACATAAGCAAGAGAACCATCTGTTTCATGTGACGGAGCGAAGAAAATGATGGCAAACATATCATCTGGATTTGACAGCCTAATTTTGAGATTTACACCATTTACAAGGACACGAATTGTTCGATGAACGTTCAATCATCGTTATTCTCACTTGATTCGGGAATAAATCCGGAAGAAATAGGTGGAATTTCTCACTCTCTCTCTCTTTTGTTTATAAGCAAATACTATATGGAAGTTCACGACAAGATATATAAACGCATGTCTACAAAGGTTAAAATATTAATTACGTTTAATAATGATGTTCTTTTACATTAAACTAACAATTTTAAAATTCGAGAAAAAGAAGAATGAAAGTTATACATGCAAGAGCTTCTTTTAGTAGTCGGTAATAGTTTAGTTTCTCAAAAAGTAAATTCCTCAGCTTTGTCTGATAACTTATCTCAGATTGTGTGGTAGGAAAGTGCACCTCAAAGTGATTTTTCCCAAAGCTTATAATATGTTTAAATTAATTTGAACTTTGAACTTTTTTCTTTGTTTTATCGGCAATAACTTCTGAAAATGGGAACGATATGCATGAATACAATTTTTACTACAGTTAAAAAAAAGTCAGCTTTCATAATTATCTTTCCAGCAATACTGACTCGATTTCTGTGCAAATTTTCTTTATTTTAACAAATAAAAAAAATCTTTGTAAGCAATAATGTTCCAAGGAAATTGAACTATTTAATCATTTTTTTCTCTTATTCATAACATTTTTTTCCATTGCTTGAGTGAAGTTTTAAAAGTTCTGTTCATTTTTACACGTTGATTTAGAAACAAATCATTTTAATTTCTTTCCCTGCTAGTAGGATGGATGTATATTCACTACCATATTTTTTAAGCAGTAGTTTTTAATTTCATATACGAAGTATGCGTAGAGAAAGTACAGCAATCATCGAAAAATACGACTTCCAAGATTTTGATGATTTTTTGACCTTCTTGAATCTGAGGGATGGAAAATTGGAATTAGGTCTGTCTGTCTGACCGAGTACCAGGAGACAGGGGAGAGAAATTTAATATGTAGTCTTTATATCAACATTGTAGACAGATAATCAAATTTTGCACAAAATCCGTAAAATAGAAGAGATACTTTTCTTAAAAATATAATCTTTTCTTCTTACTGTACTAAAAAAACTGCACCGAAAAGAACCAAATGAATAAAAATAATTTTAATATGCTCATTATCAGTAACGGTGAACGGAAATATAATATTGTTGCGAATCTGTAATGTTGTTTTCCTGCCATGTTAGTCTTATGGTAAGAAAGAGGGATTTACAGATCTTCGTAAGGGAATGGAAGACAATGACCCCGGCTTTGGTGACAAATTTGGCGACAAAATTAATGCTCTAGAAAACGCAAGAATTATGGCCTATCTCTATTACGAACCGAGTTTTGGAGATCTTTCTAGAGCATTCCATGTGACGTCACGCCCTATCGGAAAAGCTATAAATACCGAGCTGCTCAGGCGAGAAACAATCTCTTTTGTATTTCATCCGCAGTGCAAGCTGGTGAGCGGTATTGAAAGTGCTATTATTATCATGCTTGTTAGACTACTTTCACGTACACCTACCGAACAATTTTCGTAACATTTTTAATTATTGTATTTACTTACATGTGTTGCCTTTCCATTCATTAAAATATTAATTCAATCGCTATAGAAAATCTTAAAGGAGATAACAGTACATTTGTTTATCTGGGATGCCATTTAGCACCACCCGATTAACTTGCTGTTAATAAACAACATATCTCATCTCTTGAGGAGAGAACACTCCCGAGGATTTTGTGTTGATAGATTATAATTTCTTTTCTTTCTTCTGTTCATATAGTTTTTCCTTCATGTTTTATTAGTATTTGTCAGTTCGAAGTTATATGGTTAGTTGTAGGGATGTAACGAATATTCGGCAATTATTCGGCCTCTTCGGCTCTTTTGCCGAATACTAAGCAGATATTCGGCCGAATATATTCATAGTAATAATTTTTTAATGTGCTTTTAAATATACATTTAACAAAGAATATTGCAGAATTACATATCAGTTACATAGTGCATAGGCATATTTAATAAAGTTACATATAATTTATCATTGCAAAGCCTGAAATTATGATGCAATAATAATAATTTTTCGGGAGAAAATCTGTTTCGTTTGGTTCACATATAATACCAACTAGGGATGAAACGAATATTCAGTATTAGGACTATTCTGCTCTTCCCCTTATATTCGATCTGGCTGAATGCTACGCAGGTATTCGGCAGAATAAAATCAGGATAAAATGTTTTTAAAAAATGTTGTTTTAAATATATTTAATCAAGAATATTGCAGAATTACATTCCGGTGCATTTCTTATAAAAAAATCTGATATTTATCTAATTTTAAGTTGCATAGTGCATAAGTGTATTTAATAATGTTGCATATCGTTTATAGAAGACTGTTCCATATGATTTCATATATATTACCAGCTTCAGAAAATTAAACGGTCACTATATAATAATTGCAGGTGTTGAAGACATTTTCTTGTTAAATTTTCAACTTTGGAACTTTTTCTGCATTTTTTTCCTCCAATTAAGTGAACACTCCATCCTACCTATTAGAAGTTCTTTACCAAAATAGGAATTTACTTTTAGCAATTTTAATTCATCCATTCAATTGTCTTCTATGCTTGTCTTTGTCTTGTTATCCAATGATGGCTCTTTTATTTCTTTGAGGAAATCCAAAAATGATGAGGGTTTCTCATTTTTTATTATTGGAATTACGGTCTTTAAAATATACATAAAAGCATTAACATTTTTTTAAATATACAAATAATAAAAAATAATTTTTATATCATCTTACTTTTTTCTCATTTAAAATTTGAAAAAAATATTTCATTTACAATTAAAAGGGAAATGTTTTTAAAAATTGGATATTCGGCCTGAAATTTGGCCGTATATTCGGTATTCGGCCAAATCACTATTCGTTACATTCCTAGTTAGTTGTGTTCTGTATGAAAAAATCTATTCTATTGCTTAAAATGATTCATTGTTTATATTTTTCCCTCTTAATTTTATTTTGCACATTTATTTTTTTATCAGTTCGAAACAATATTAATTAAAAATCATCTACGGGAAAATAAATTACTAAAAACTGGCACAAAAAATCGCACACCGATTAAACTAGCATCATTGGAAAGACAATTTTTTCAAATGAAATCAAAGCAAACATGAGCGTAAGGCGGTATAAATACTGTATAAATGTTCTATATTGGGATTTAATTTTATTTGACAACTCAATACCAGTTAAAATTTAATAATCATGCAATGAAGGCTTTGCGTTTGAGAATTCAATATCCCAGAACTCTCATTGAACTTACATGAGAAAACTGCAGTCATAGATTCATAAGGTGACTGCCTACATTGATAATGGCATTTTCTGACTGTCGTGGTCAAAAAAAGTTTTTACGAAAATCTTTTAATTCAAGCGTTTTTCTTTCCAAAACCGCTTTTCTTTTCATTTTTTGTCAATGAGAAGCCGAGATATAGCTAATTACAAATGTTCCGTCTAATGCTACGTTAATCGGACTACAAATTTTAAACGCGTTTTTCTCAAAATTATTTCTTCGAAATAAATTATCAACCATTAACCTAATATCTCCTATATTAATTAAAAATTTTTTATGAAATTTTCAGGGAATGTTTTATAAACTGTTGTTATTAAATTGAACTAAAAGTTTTGCTGTATATTAAATATATTTATAGCCTTTTGTATGAGAAAATATTTGAAAAATGTAGGATAATGTATATATGGTAACATATAAACCTTCATAATATTTTTGCATTTTAATCAATCTCTTAGATTTTAGTTCATTTTGAAGATTGCTATGTGTCTGGTGTGTAGAGGAAATTATGATTATTCCATTAGAATTTTGTGTAGTGTTAACCGTTTTGGTTAAATTTTGTTGAAACTTGATTCAAATTAGTCAATTAATAAAATCAAATTAGTCAAAAAATTTCATCGCAATATCTTGAGGTCTAGAAATGAGACAACACATAAGTCATTTGATATATCTGTTGTTTGCATTTTTTCCCCTTTTGTTCAGCCACCATGAAATAATAGAACGCTACAGACGCCCCCCCCCCCTTCTGAACTATTTTAAGCGAAACAATGGTTATTTTTCGTTCTTGTCATATTGTAATTTCAGCAAAGTCATATTTAAAGGATTTATCTGTACAGATACCAATTTAAACGGGTTTTTTTTTTTTTAAATGAGGAAGGTTTTTTTCGGGGAAAAATTTCGGCCTTTCGGAATTCTTAAAAACCATACCGGATGAAGTTTGCCATTTTTACTTTCTTGTATAAGATGCATAGAAAGGAATAGTGCGGTAAACGTCAAGAAATTAGATTTTGACGAATCTCCATGTTTTAGACCTTCCCGAGTCCGAAAAATTTTTGAAATTAAGACTGTCGATCTAAGTGCAGTAAATAAGGTAACTCAAAAATGGGACAAGTTAAACCAATGAAATTTTGCATGTGATATTTACATCCAAATTGTAGATGTTTCTATCAGACGGCCAAGTGTAGGCGAGCACTATTAGCTCAAAAATTACAACTATCAAGATAAATGAAATTTGGCATGTGATCTTTACAACAAAAATATAGATTTGTGTAAAATTTTGGACCTAATCCCTCAAAGCGAGAGGCACTATTCCACACTCGATTATCTTCATTATATGATGAAGCTAAACTCAAAACGCGCCATATTATGTAAGTGTACGAGAAAGTTGAGGGCAGAATGGTAATAGTATTTTTAGGACTAAAGAGAATGTTGAGATGGCAGGTATTTTTGTTGTGGAAGCATGAAGAACTTACAACTGTATAACTCTTAATTCATAATTATTTACGGAATAATTCGTGATATGATTGGTTTAAAACTATAAAAGATGAAGAATACTATCAAGTTTTCATAACAATAAAATTACGCTTCCGTGATATGGGTAGAGAGTTGGGAGATGCTGAAATGTAGAAACATTTTAATATAAAATGAGACGTGCACTTTTATGGTATATGGAAGCTGTAGAGATTAAAATGCCATAAAACTAAAAATAAAATGTCTTTGTTTAATATGTAAGACAGAAATTTAAAGAACTGTTACATGCTGCAAAAATAAATGAATAAACAAAGTAAATAAAAGAGCGACACCAAATTGTGAATATTTTATTAAAGTTATGTTTTTATTAAAACAAAATTCGAGGTAGCGTTGCTGTTGTTCTGAGGATTATTGTTTCATTCTGGAATGTTATTCACATTTTGTGAGCAAAAGCAGAACAATTAAGAACATACTTCTCTGAAAAAAATTACAGCTATTGTTCGCGAAATGCGCAATGAATATAATTGAGATCTTTGGCTACAAATTATTACATTTTATTATATTGTAAATGCATGCATTACCCCCTTAACTCTTTCTGTGCTACCTAATTACACGACACTCTCAGTTTTGGGAATGTGCGGCCATATTGATTCAGCTAAGGGTCACTAGAACTCTTGATGTGTTTATTATTTTATACAATTTCTGTATCGAATTATAACGTCTTCGAAAAAGTTAATTTTAGCTTACTAATTTTAAAATAAATGCATCTTCTAGAATGGCGTTCATGAAATGCAAAGCGTTGATAATCAGTATTTCAACATTGTTAATCAATATTTAATGAATCACTACAATAGAAATGAAAATTGTTTACTTTCCTGGAAAGATTTCTATAGTCTAAGACGCTTATCTTCAGTGGTGATACACTCGCTTTTAACTTTCTACATTCATGCAACTTGAGTTGTCACTCATCACAGGGAGCAATCAATCAAGTGCATGCTTCAACTTTTCGCTCGTTGATTTAATCTCCCAATTTTTGCGCTTCCACACTGCTACGTACTGTTTGTAGGCATACTTTTAGAATATTTTTCCAAGTGTGTCTGATGTTTTTTGGTTTTCTTAGTGTAATTATTTTCGACAGTGATTCTCGTGTGTCATTGTATACCAAATAACTTATTTAGAACTGAAATCTGAATTGTTATATGGTCTGCTTAAATGCAAAATTCTAGTTATATCCTTGTAAGTCTGGGTTCTTCTAATGGTAATGCATAAGCTGAAAAAATTAATTCCGCATAGCTTATCAGTTTTGCGAAGGAAACTAGAACGCGATACTTGTCTCTGACACTTCTATGTGTTTCGTGTATGCACTTTTCTATTTTGTTTATGCAGGGCTTTCTCGTTTAGGATATGTTTCTGCTCTTAAGAATTTGTTCGCATTTGTAACTCCATAATTTTTCGCGGTAGCGGCGATGGTGAGATATAAGTAGAGGGGCTAGAAATTTAAAGACAACTAAAAGTTCCGGGGTGTACATAGGGGAAACAGCAAAATTTAAAAATTTACCTACAAGATGGTAAGTTTTGGATGTTATCAGAGAGAAGTGGGGCAGAGATGTAAAAGTTTATAAATGAAATGAAAATTTAATTTTTTCTGTAAAAAGTGAGGGGCCAGCCTCCCCCTCGCTCTCCCGGATTCGCCACCACTGATTTTTCGAATTGCTTCGTAGGTATTGAACTTCATACCATAATATGACAATAATATTTGACTAAGTAAGTCGGAGGGTTTCCAAGTTCGAAACCCAATTCCACTGAAGATACGTCGTGTATTGGGCCTGTTGCACGTTAACTCATACGTAGGGAGCCAAACGTCGTTCTTCTGGTGTGGTGTGAAAGTCTGGAAAGGGCGTGCCAACTTAGATGTCGTCCTCGTCATCTGACCCCGGTTCAAAATTACGAGGTCTGCCCCAAAATAGCCTCGAGTTGCTTTTAAGCGGGACGTTCGTATAGTTAACTAAACTAAACTAAGATTAAGTATCTATCTTGTTGCTTTGCTCCAGTAATTGTTATTTATTTGTATTATCTTGAGTAAATAGGAACTATATACATATACAATTACGATTCACGCTCAAGATTACTCATAATCACTCGGAGTCCCTTCCCTCCCCCTGGATCTCCTACAGAAACCAATTCAATGGCGCCCACACCTCGACCCCCGCGCAACTGTTTTTCTCTCTCTTCCCTTCACTTCTTTTGGCTGTGGGCTAGAACAGTTACATGGAGGTTGGTGGCATGACAGCACCTTTTTCTCTAGGAAGACCCATGTGCACGGTGTATCTCTGGTGGAAATGAGTCTCGAACCCACAATGCCTCAAAGCCGAAGTCATGACTTATTGCAAGGTTACCGCAAACTAACGTTTACCGTGGGATCAACAAATGAGATTTATTGATACAATAATCAAAGATTAGTTTTGCGCGTTTTTACTAAATTGTTTACACCACTTTTGTGGAAGTGTTGCTTCGTGTTTGTATCTTTTCTGTATTAACGTCCATCTATTCCTTTTGCATTATTACGCACACTTCTCAGGCGTTGCAAGTGAGCTCTTGAAGTAGGCTTGAAAACAGAAACAAAAACTTTGCTTCGTTTCGAAGCACTGTGTAACCATCAAATTAACATTTTCTTTAGGAAAATTTAAAATCTGATCAAAATTAACCATACTGATGATCAGCTATGTTTCAGTGAGGCGTTGGTATTCCTAATAAATAACCCCGATTCCCGATTTCAAACTGCAGGTATTTTTTCTTTGGCGGATAGCTGTTATGACATAGTTCGAGAAATAGTTTTTATCCTCCTACACATTTCAGAGCCTAAGAATTCATTATTTGCTAGCTGACATCCAGCGTTGCTTGGGGTCATAATTTCTTCCCAGGCCCCCACATTTTATTTTACAACAAACATAAATTTTCTTTGTATTTCTCATTTTTAAATTTAATCTTTTAACCCTTTCAGCTCCAAGCATAGAATTATTCATTCTAAAATTCTGAAATTTGAGAAATGTACTCATTTTGGGCCTAAAATGAAAATTCAAAAAAAAAAAAGAAAAACAATTTTTTAAAATAACTTTAAAAAAAAAAGCTGAAATAAAATTTCTTAACATATTTAAAAATAATTAGAAATAAATTGTACCTGTAATTTCATTTAAATTATCTTAAAATCAATTTTTATTTCCACTTTTAACGCTGACTGAAGTTCAAAAAGGCAATTTTCGAATAGATAAAATCGATAGTGCAGCCATTTCTTGGTAAGAATAAAAAAATATATTTTAAAAGAGGAAAATGCGAAGAATTGAATGATGTTCATTTGGTATCCAGAGGCAGGTTTAGATGCCGAACAAAAAAATAATGAAAATAATGATTCCAAATGGCATCCTGGAACTTGTTTATTAACCTGCAATAGTATGGAAGAACATATGTTTACATTTGAGGAAAACATATGAATTGAAGTAAGAACATATGTTTACATTTTTCTCATACTTAAATCGCTATTCAAAGTTCTGTACTCTTCTCAATTAATTTTGTCCGAAATTTCACTAAACACAATAACCTGAATGTATTCACCCTCCTGAATCTGAGCTTTATATTTCGCACTTCGATCTTAATTTATGCACTTCAAAGCCCAAACTAAAGCGACTGAAAATTGTAGAAAACTTTACTCTAGCTATGCCACTTCTAAAATTGTTGAAAACTTTTACTTCGCTATCCAACTTCTGATAGGTAGAAAACTTACTTTTCATTTTAAATTCAAAGTTTTTAAGTTATATATTCAAAATACAATTTATTATTAACACTAGAAAATCACCCGTCATGGTGCAAATTGCCTCTTCATTCGAGAGATTTCCCTTCGAATTTGACGAGTTTAAATAGATATATATGCGAGAGAAATTTTTAACATTGATTGAAAACAACTAAAATAAACATATGTTTTCTGACAGGAAATATTTTTTTATTTACATATTATCTAAATATTTCTTTATTCAAAAACCTCTTGGTAAACAACATTACGTGTGAAGTAACTTTCGTTGTTTAATAATTTTCCTTGTACTTCAGATGTCTTTGTGTAAATTTTAACGTGATTGGGAATCCTAGACCTTGAATGTGCAACATAGTCCATGTGAAAAGACAAGCTCATCGAGGTAAATTCCAACATGATCGAAAGTTTGCACCAGCGATTTGTTGATAGTCATCGTGTAAGCTGGAATTAACGGGAACTGGCGGCGGTTGAGAACGAATGGTAGATTCACGTCACTGGTGGCTAATTTAATTCTTGGCAAGAAAACAACATCGCCACGATTGCATTCAGATACAATTTGGCGTCCAAACTAATCACGCGCATGATATACCACTGACGTAATTTACTACTTTCTATTAAAAAACGGAAATTAATTTGAAATATAGGATTAATATAATTTAAAATTTCTCGAGAACTATCGATCATAGCGGGATAAATTTTATATCAATCTATAGAAAATTTTATTTCACTTTTTTAGAGGTATTCAATTTGAAATTAGAACGACAATTACTCTTTTAAATTTAAAATTACTGAAATTTAGGTTCTCTAACAATGAAATAATGCTGTTTAACGTCTCGCAATGCTATGGCGCGAGTTTTATTGTTGGTGACGTCAGAGCGTTACCGGAGGATCTGGGCTGTTATATTAGTAATTCTTAAACATCTTCGTCATAAAGGCAGAAGTCACTAAATGCGCAAAAACCTTTTAACGGACTATTGCAGTCGATTCGAATTTGCAATTAATTATTTCGTGATAGAAACCTGTTATCTAAACATCGGTAAATCAACCGTAGGAGCTAGAAATGCGTATCATAACGACTCAAAATGACTGAAGTTGAAACTGACCACATCTCGAAACTATAGTTTTGCACTTACTGACTCCTGCCTGAACGATGGCGATGCACAAATGACTTCTTTATCGTTGTTCGCAGTCCCGATCCGCTGGACATCTGTAAATTTCCTCATTTCAAAATCTCCCGTATCCATCGCAACTCTCTCGTCTCGACTCATTTATTGTGTTTTTTAAATAATCGAGCGACTGCGCTGAGCACCTGCATTGCGTGTTGCTGCTTGCTATTTCTTCTCATTCAAAAGTAAAAAAAAATATTTGCGTTTGAAATGAACTAAAACTATCGAGTGAAATGAAAAACTTCATTTCAGTGGGCTCGAGCGGAAAGACAAACATTAAAGGCTTGTGATATATCTATCAACCGGATCGTTGAGTAATGAAAACAATGAAATTGGTTTGAATTTCGTCAAGGCAATTAATGGTATTGTTACAAATTACGCTTAAAATTAATTTTGAAAAATTAGAGGAGGCATTATTAAATGAAATTGAAAAGATAATGTTTTGAATTTTAAGATGGCATAAAAATCCTTTTGGTGCGAATAATTTGCTATGAAGTTAATACGGAGAAAAGGCAAGAATTTTGTTTAATGTCTAATTTACTGCATATTTAATAACTTTTTGCACCTTTGAAAAGTTAACAGTGTTCTTTCTCTTGTCTTAAAAAATAATTGTCCAAGGTTGGTTGAAATCGATTCAACGATTTAGGAGGAGATGTGAAACAAACAACCTCATACCATACCAAGAATGACTTTTATTTATATTAACCCCTTAACAGTTTTGTCCGAACTCCACTCGTGCATTGATTTATGGTGTTTTCGCACTTATAATCTAAAATTAAGTCATTCATAGACGTTATCATTTGATACAAAAATGACCGGTAATCCTTTAACATCTCGAATGCTCTAAGGGCTCTTAGTTGGATCAATACGACAACACATTCCCAGAACGGAAGGGGGTAGGAGTGCCGTTAGAGTCTCCCCGATAGGGGGGACACGACCTGTTCTACAAGGGGAGGGGCGTTGTAATGATCCTATCACATTTCTGCCACATCTTTATTTATCTTCTAGTTGAATAGCCCGTTGCGTGAACGGGGTGCAAACATTTGCCCCGACGGAGGGGCCCTCGACCTCCCGGACACTCACTGCCGCCACCCCTGAGAAGGGGGTCATTTAATTAGACGGTGCAGATTACTCTACTATTAAGGGGTTGAGATTGAATCATTTTCATTATTGTCTCAGCCAATTCAAATCTGCAAATTTTAAATCTAGTTATTTAGATGGCGCAAACCTTTTTCATATAGTCGCATGCTCCAATGTAACGATTTATTTCGTTTCCGCGACGCGGTGGATGGTGGTTTCGGGACTCAAAGGTCGCAGGTTCGAGACCCGATCCCACACACACACACACACACAAAAAAAAACGCCGTGTACGCGGTCTTGGTGAACATTAAATTCGTTGTCCTCCCGCTGCTGTAAAAGTTCGGAGAGGAGGTGCAAGCTGAGGTATCACCCGGCCACAGTTCAAAATTGCGAGGTCTGTCCCAAAAATAGCATTCGTATAGTTTCAAAACGACACGTTATTTTAACTAAAACTAAACTTTATTCACTTTTCTCACGGATCGTGTAGACGTCGAGAGGATAATTTCGTTTCAGAAAAATCAGCCTCCATCAAATCTAAAGACGCGAAAAGGAGGGGCAGATATCTTTCCGAAATTTTATTCCTTCTGAGTTCTGTCGGAAGGAACCTATCAGACGTGCCAGGTCTGCGGAAGTCCTTCTTAACAGACGGCTTCTTTATTTTGCTGTCTCAGAAAGTTCGGAAAGGAGTCAGGAAGTTTTAACTCTATATATCTTCATGCTTTAGTCGTGTTTCCCAAGAAGTGGAATAATCAGCAACATATTTGATTTCACTCTATGTCTTTTCAGCATTTCTAATATTGATAGAATTAATGAAAAAGAAGGCTTCGAGATATATATAATACAAAGTTATTCTAGGAAAGAATTAATCTTCTCTTCACAAGGGGTATAGATACTGTCTCAATGGTTTTATACCTTTGAGTACGGGCCAGCAAAGATGATGTTGCGACTAAGCCATTAAAATTTAACTTTTCTCATGGCACTGATCTATTGGTTCCCTAATTGCCTTGTAGGTAATTTTATTCCCTGTTGTAAACAATTCCAATACTACGCATAACTTACAGGATAACTATCATTTAACGAGTTGTGAAGCAAATACAACTTTAGCAAAGAACAAGTGAGATTGTCTCCCCTCGACTTGCTCGTTTCCATACACAATATGGCGCGTTTTGTGTTTAGCTTCGCAGTATAAGCGAGCATGCATTTCGGACATCTTTCTTTCAGCCGACTGGGTCTAAATTTGATACAGATATAATATTTTGGTGTCAATACCGCATGCCAAATTTCATTTATCTAGCTTATTGCGCTTTTGGTGAGTTATCGTGTTTAAACATACGCACAGACAAACCGACAGACCGTTGATGGATTTGATCCAAAATTTGATGCAAATCTACACTTCTGGCGGATCTACACTTAAACTATACTAAACTTTATAAATCTAGCTCGATGGGTTTTTGAGTTATTGTGTCCCCATGCACGCTGATGGATTTTGATACAGATCTACAATTTTGGTACCAAGATCTTATACCAAACTCCATCCATCTAGCTCTTTGCTTTTGTGAGTTATCTTTAGCCTGTTCGAAGACAGACAAAATTCCAAAATTATTATTTCGGATTCAGGGAGGTCTAAATCATCGATATTCCTCAAAATCTCGAAATCGAATTTCTTGACGACTACAATACTTTCTCTCTGCAACGTGTAGTAGAAAGTGAAAATACTTTGGCAAACAATATTCTGTTTCTACTATCCTTGTAACGCCGCATTTACTCTTAAATGTTTAGTTATTTTCTTAAAAAGATAATTTTGTAGATTCTTTTTAGCAAGATATATTTATATACAAACTCTCTAATATTAAATATAATATATCTCTTATACAAAGATATATTTTATATTAGAGAGTTGTTAAATTTAAATCAGAATAGTAAATTTCTGCCTAAAAGGCACAGATTCTTTTGACAATTCTATTCACAGATAAAGAGTCACAGATTCTATAATCATCTAAATTGTTTGTAAATAATCATAGACAGTCCAATTATAATCTAGTTAATATGAGATTTCGTCGATAAAGAAAAAAATGATAAAGAGGTAAAAATCTATGCAGCTGAAAGAATAACTCGGTAATTCATAACCTAATCGTGATTTCGATAATCCGAGATCCCGTAATAAAATTTTTCAATTACAGATGGCTTATTCGAATGAATGTTGTCATATCATTCATTCTGAATAACACCTCGCCATGTTTCTGAGATCCGACGGCATCGATTCTTCAAGCAAGTTATCAACGGAATCAATTCACCTGACGCCACAGTCACAGCACAAACGTAACGGCGCATGCCGTGTAAAAACTAACCTGTGATGCCACTTCCTTTTCTACTGAAAAATGAAATCGGCGCAGTGCTTTGGATGTGCATCGCGTGAGTATGAATTCCTGGACTAATTCACAAAGATTTCTCCTCGCTGTTCCTATACTGCAATATTTTGTCTTCCTCGTACATGACAAGAAGTATTCAATTCCTCGAAGTATGACAAGAGAAGGTATTGTAATCGTTAAAAAAATTTGATTGATGGATCTCCCAGTTGCAGACCTCCCTCAACCAGAAAAAAAACTTCACATGCTTTATTCATTCTCAAAACTGGACATACTTGGTTATCAGGTACGGATTCAGACCGTTTCACTGACCAAACAATCATAACAATAAACAATACTAAACACATCCTAACATTTGGAAAGGACTGAACATTTTTTTTTAGAAGAGTCCTTTTTTCATTCTTGCCGAAGGCCGTCTTCAAGCTCGGCATTCTAGGATGTCCGGAGCATAATAAGACCACTCAAGCAGATTTTTCTCAGTGGCTAAACATTTTTAACAATAAACAATGCTAAACAGAAATCAAGACAATATAAAGAATAAATCTAACCAGCAATTCTAAGATTTCTTACCAACCATATAATTATTACTTTGCAGGTTCAAATAATTAATGGTTTCAGTTCCACTAACTAATAAATTTGTTTTGGCGTGACTTGCTTCCTGCAAATAATTAATTCCACGAAACTGAACAAGTACGAATTCTGTCGCCGCAACAGCTGAGTTTTGCATGCTGAAATGACGGACTTAAAATTTCCCTTTACAAGAGAAAGAAGTACAAAGAAAAAGTGTTACATTGTATGAGCATTAAAAAATTCAAACAAATCTCTACTAGTAATAAAGGAGAATGTTTGTGCCTGTGTGTTGGTTCTCTACAGGGCAGACTGTTAGACCTAGAGCTACGAGATTTGGCACAAACATACTTTGAGGGGTAGGAATGTGCACCTCGGAGCCGTTTCTTTGAAATTTTAATTAATTAAAAATTAAGCTAAATTTTGGCGTTTTTTCTTAATAACTTCCTAAAATATTACAGCAAAAAGTTATTTTTACACCATCTGAAAATTTAAAAAAATAATCTTTTTATTGATATCAATAAAGTTGGCGTACAATTTTTTTTCTAATTTTAATAAATTTTAAAAAATATTTTTTTGTATAATTTACAACAATACTTTTCATTGTTGCAACGCATTTCAAACTGTTTTCCCTGTTTAAACAAATATTTAATTGCGTGTTTCTCTTCCAGTCTTGAAAGCTTAGAAAATATCTTCCTGGATTTTACTTTCTTCTTTTATTTGATCAATTTTTCTGTAAAATCTGTAAAGGAAATCCTCAAGATAGTAAGTATATAATGAAATAATCCAGTAATCTGAAAGATTATCTTTGCTATGTTTTAATTCTTTTTATCAACGTGTTTTAAGCCAATTAGCATGCTGCTGGACATAAAATGTGCCGCGCCAATTTAATGTTGAAATCAAATGCGTATTTTATGTTAACGTAGACAAGGAACAGAGCAAGTGCAAGGCTACGAAAAGAACGCGGGTTAAATGTCTATAGCAATTTGAAGTTTAAAACTACTTTGTTAAGTAAACCATGAATATAAAATTATGCATACGAGATTCAGTCGAAATTTTATTTCCGGCGATCAAGCTGGCCGCCGAAGGCGGCTAGTACACAATAAAAATACAATTCTAAAAGTAATAAAGTATGATATATATTACACCGTAAGATATAAACATTTTACGCAGTGATGTAGCCAGTGGCGTATTCAGGATTTGGGTTTGGAGGGGGACTGAGGTCATAAAAATTTAGTATCGTCGAGACGAATGTCAAACTTCATGGTTTATATAAGCCAAAACACTAACTTTAGACTTTCCTCACCTGACAATAAGAATCATAAAGAACGCTACCATACTTTCGATAACTTGATAAAACACACAATGAAGTAACCAGCCGAAAAAAATTCATTTCGACCGCGTCAACGCTACGAGTGGAATGACTACAAAAGTGGGAAAAAGCAATGTTGTCACGGTTTTTTACTATTAATCTTATTTTTTTAAAAAAAGGTAGATTAAGTGCAAACAGTTGTAGTGATTTTAAATAAAATCAAAAATTCTGGTTTAGCTCTGGGAGGGTCTGCAGCCCCATAGCACCGCCTCTGGATTCGAAACTGGGTGTAGCAGTGGGGTCACGAGGGGTTCCAAGGGATTATAGATGGCCCGCCATGTCGATAATAAATTAGTGTGTTGATGCCCCCCTTTTTTAAGCCAAATATGAAAAGGAGGGCGAAAAAATGACATTATGCCGGCAGTGTGGTGTAGTCGTAAATTCAGCAGTGCCGGATCGGTCTGTCCTGGGTGTTGGTGTTGGAGGGGGATGAGGGACAGGAGGGAGAGGGTGATAGCAGGCATCAATTCAAAATAAAATATTCTCTTTACATTTAAAATGTATAATTATTTTAGCGAGGTATTGAAATCGGGACGTAATAAAATGTCAACATTGAAACAATGTATGTTTTGCAGGTATATTTTATTATTGATGAAACTCGACCTTAATGTGTACTGACGAAAGCAATAAAAGTAAAAAGGGGCAAAACCAGTGAAAAAGGGTGCTTAAAAATTACGCTTTTATTAGTGCTGAAAGGTAGAAAATATTTTATTTATCAAAAATCTGGAGGTCAAAACAAAAAATCCCCAAAGTGTGAGGAGCTTGACAACAATGCGTTTAGGAAAAGTGCCCGGCGAATGGTATTTTTTCGCCCCCTCATCGCATTTGATTTTAAAAAATGACATAAATGCATTCACGGTTTGTAACCATGGTCAGTGGCACATTGAGAGTAAGTGGTACCCTGAAAATGATACAGTGCGCTCCCGATTATCACCGGGAGGGATCGCACGGACAATAGAAAAACACGGATAATCCGAAAACTCCTTTTTATTAAAGAAAAAAGCAACATCCGCACAAAAATATAAACATGCTGTATAACATCAAACTAGGAATTTTCCTTTTAACATTTACTGCTTTAAAAATTCTGCAATGTGTCTTTGCTTCTGCTCTTTGTTCATCTCTTGTCGTATATCGACACAAATTTTACGAACCGCAGTAATGTCACTGCAATCAAATCCTTTTTGTCCTATATAATCTAACAAATTTTCCACAGATTGTAGAGAAGCAGAATGAGAAATTATATTTCCCTTACTTAGTACATCTTCTGCATCAGTACTCGCTGATTCTCCATTATCAAGTTTTTGAGGGATTTCTAATTTTTGTTTAACTTTTAAAACGTTTCGTTTTCGTTTCACACCACTCATTTTTACCAGTAAAAAAATTTACGCTACTAACTGACGATAAACGAGACGTAAAAACTAAAGGAACACTTGCGAAAGTGAAAGAGGACGAAGAAGTTAAAGAATGACGTGTCAGGAAGAAGCGTGTTCGTACGAGAATGACCTAGTAGGAAGTGGATGATTCATTTTTCTGAAAATTAGGGTAGGGATTGCACGTGGAGGAAGAAAGAAAAAAATCTGTTTTTTAGCCTCCGCCGTCACGGCTCTGTAGTTTTACGGAATGAATGTCTCGATCGCACATCAACATCGATTTTACATGCATGATGAACGTGAAGATGTTTCTCTTTAAATTTTTTTGTGAGTCCGGAATGAGAACGGATAATCCGCGCACGGATAATAGAGAGTTTAATGTGTATGTATTTTTTCATCCCTGTCGTCATTAATGGCTTAACAAGCGCGAATGGCGCCAGGGGTATGGTATTATTATTTTTACCCTCCCTTATCATATTTCGTTTTAAAAATGACATAAATGTAGTCATGTTTTTACTCCATTTCGCCCCCTAAAACTGGCGCCCGGGGCATCTATACCCATTGCCCCCCCCGGTCGCTACGCCACTGGTGAGTTGCAGCTCATGCACTTTTGACTATATAATGTATTTTTTTAATATAAATAAATATATAATTCTCATTGTCTTATTTCAATTATAGATTTTTCATTTTATACAAATTCGTTTCCGCATTTTCTCGGAGTATGTGATGGACAACGGTTTGAGAATCCTTAATATATTTCTATAATATTACGGATTACTATTTCTCATCTAATGACATATTTTTTTTCTTTTCTTTTAATAAACTTCTTTGAGTAAATCGGACATCTAAATATCTATGTTCTATTTCTAGAAGACGAAAGGTTGGAAATAATATCTGTATTTCATGCATCTATGGTCTTAAAAATGATGAATCACTTCGAGAGGAGAAACTTTTCTTCAGATGTAGGTTCTCCTCCATCATATAAGTATATCCTGTCTAACGGATGCTTAAATTTGGCGATATTATTTTTTAAATCATCACAGAATGACGCCTTGTGGCGCTGCTTTCAAACTAATGGTAACCTTTCAGCCGCCATATTGTCTGTGGTATTCGTCAGATCCAGTGTGTATTGGAGAAGCGAAGTGTGTTATGTGATTGTAGATCGCTGTGAGTGACGTAATTGGATGTTTTTATATATGTGTCGTCTGCTCAAGATTTTCGAAAATTTTAGTTTTTAGTGATTGATTTGTTGTGAACCACCTGCAGCATCAGAAAATCAAAATTCGTTGTTTGAAAATTCAGAATCGTGGCGCTTTCGCCAGCCTTGTGGCCAAATAACTACTTTGACATCGGAGGTTTGGCCATGCCTGTTCGCAAACAAGGTAATAAGCGCTATTGTTTTTGTGAGAAAGAGCGTGTTTGTCCTCTAATGTGCACCTCCCAAAGGAATGCGCTGAAAGTGCCGATTGTGCCGCTATGGTTGGTTTGTGATAACGAGCTTCATCTTCAAACACACCCCTATTTTATAAGGGAGTTGTTTAAATCTAGTCACAAAAATGGTTATAATTGTCATATTCTGAAAGATGTTAATATAACAAAAATATAATATCTTAAATTACTCCAAGTAGATGTGAAACAAGCGTATTACTTTTGTGTTTAAAGGCATTATTCATTCATTGCATGCTTCACTTGCACTGATCACATAATTGGCTCTTGCATGCAGCGAGTAATGCCCGATTTTAGTTGCTTATTTCAGTTGATGCCGGCATTCACATATACAGTGCTTTCGTGTACAAAAATGGATTTTTCAGGGAGTTGCCCAACATATTTTCATAGCTGATTGTGCTTTGTTGTGGTGGTAGTTTTAAAATGTCATGAATGACTCATGTTAAAAAAAAAATATTTGAAAACTGCATGTGTTTTTGAAAAATCGATTATTTTATTTAATATAATTTAGTCAGAATGATTTATATAAATACCCTTCTGTTATGTCTAAAAACAAATATTTGTCTGATAATATTCTGCCGATTTTTTTTAACTATGCATTTTTAAAAATCTTATTTGTTTTCTTTATGTATTAAAATATAGTAAATTTTATTTTAGGGCTTTTTATCTTTCTTATTTGAAATGCGTGTGACTTTCAAAATTTTTACTTGAATGTGTTGTTGAGAAGTGGTAGCTAGTTTTAGTGACACTTCTGTGATTTTTGACTTTGCCTCTTATTGGCTGTGAAATCATATTGACCTTGAAAAGCTTCCTTTTTTTTAATCAAATATATGCAGCATACTTGTTATATGATATTATGCATTTCGGTTAATCTTTTTCTTGCACATTGTACCAGCAGAAATTTGTCTATGCAAGCTGATATAATTTTTGTACCAGTAAACAATTAGAATTTCATTCCCCTCCTCCTCTGAACTAATCTATCTCTCCTATCAGTGCCCTCTTCAGTCCTTTACAGATAGTTAGATAGGAGAGGCAGATTAGTAATCAGATAGAAGAGGCAGATTAGTAATCAATCTCCTTTTTAGTCCTCTACAGGTATTTTGATTACTAATCTTTCTCTCCTATGTGTGTCTTCTTTAGTCCTGTACAGATAGTTTAATACTTTTGTTCTATTTGCTTATGTCACATGTAATGGATATGTGATTTCTAATGATGAAAAATCAAGTTAACACCACAGATGTTAGAAAGGAAACAAGATCTTATTACTTTAAAAGGAGAAAAAGCAGTCTAGTGTCTCTTTGCCAAAACCTCCATTTAAGGGGATGTTTGAGATTTCGTTGAACCCATATTCTAAAGGTTAATGAACGATAAATTTTCTCATCTCTGTAATTGCTTCAAATGGTAGAAAAATGTATATTATTAATATGCAAGAAATTTGCAAAAAAAAGATAAGTTGTTAAAGATAATGAATTTGATTGTTATTTATAAAAGTATAGACTAATATTTTCCCAGTTTTTTCGAGCGGCCTGAATTTTTGATGTCGCATGAATATTTCCATTATACCTAATTGATATAGATATTTGTATTGTTTAGCATTGGTCCTTATTAATTTCAATATTTTGTTGATCTATGTGGAATGTGATGATAATTTTAAAACGTAGATTTCTTAAATTAAAGGTTTTCTAAAATACACTTCCTAGTCTTAAGTAGTGTCGCAAAAGTAAATTTTCTGTCTCGGTAGTGATGATGACAATATGTCATTTTTAAAAATTTTTACATTATGATGAATGACAGTATAAACTTGAAGGAATGAATTACTACTTCATTGGTACCTTTGACTTTGAGGATCCTACATTTCTCTTTTGTATTATATCCTAATATAATTAATATTTATAAGTTCCTATTTTTCTTAAAAATAGTTTTAAAATTGAGAGCTCTATTTTAAATCTTGTTATATAGTCAGAATTTCTGTTCTTAATGCTATTGTTGGGATTCTTTCAATTTAGAACAAAAGGTAACAATTATTCATAAAAATTGACTTTTCATTGATATATTTCTCAAACCTTTACACATAAACATAATGGCTTATAATTTAGAATGCTTTTAATCTATTATAAAAACCCATTTGAAATTGTGAGTGGAAATTCATTTCAAACATACTTTTATATTTATGCTTATCAGCACTTCTCTGTATATTTGTACTAGTAGTTTTGTATACGTCCATAATTATCATTAATGTTTTGATGTGAATAAATGAAAAGTTAGTTTGGCTATATTCCTCCAATCGAATTAAATGGTCTGACAGAAGAGGATTTTATTTTTTTGTACATGCAGTATAGTTGTCTACTTCATAATTTCCTTTTTTTCTGTTTATTTATCAATGTTTCATAGTTTCAAATACATATATATGCATTAGGTGATACACAATTAATGTTCTTCTATTCATTTAAATATTTTGTACTCTATGTTCTTACGTTTGTATTTTTAGTACACTATGATTATCCACTGTATGACAATCCACTTTTAATATTTTACATTTCAATTTGGTAATGTATTATTAAAAAGGTTCTTTTAATTTTTGGTTTAAAGCTCTTGAATATTGTTAAAATAAATGCTTTTTAATAAATTATTATAAAAATATGATATACAATAAAAAAAAGTTACTTTTTTGAATATTTGTTTTTTAAATTAAATTCTGATTATGGGGTGCAATTATCATTGTTTTTATTTCTCTTTACAATTTCATGCTTTTTATGTTATATTTTTAGGTTTAATTCTGAGCGAACAGTGAAAACAAAATATTTTTTAATGCTCAAGTCTAATTAATCTGTTCGTGTATGCACATTCACGTGTATGTAAATCTGTTCAGTAGATCTTGCAACCCATCATGCTTTAGGATATTTGTTTAACTAGCATACATAGTTTCAAAGAAGATGCATATGCGTTACATTTCTTTGCGACTTTTCTTCACATGATAATATATTCCATTAAGAAAATATAATAAGAATCATCATCTATGTATAGAATAGCTGTGTTTAATTCTTTGTGTTTAGGATGAAAAATTAGGCAAACATCTAAAGTGATTTTAAAAGCATCAAACAATTTCTTAAGTTACTTTATATCTTGGATACATCTAAGCTTTGGTAGTATTTGTGAAACTCTAATAGTAAACTTAAACAGTAATACCTCTAGTCAAAATAATACTTTTTATTCTATCAAATAGAAAATTACTACATATATTTTTGCAAAAAAAGTATGTAATATCTAATGCGCTCAAGTTCCGAATTAAGAGAGATATTTCACATATTAATTTATATCATGCAAGCTATTTTTGTCAATTTCTGTTGCTCACAGTTTAATGAAATGCATTTCCTCTAATCTTCATATATTGGGTGATCTAAAAGTCTGGCAGTAAGTAAAAATTATGTGATAAGTATAAAGAGAACATTAGTTTTATGCATTCAAAAGACTTCACATTATGTAAAGAGTTACATTTGAAAGTTTGTTCTTCAGCTGTGTTAGTAACTTAGAATTGTGATGCAGCCGTATAATTAAGATGACAAATGTTTATTGCAGTAGCTGTCGCATGCATTACAAGCATTATTTCATCCTTACAAAAGAGTTGGGCACTCCAGATTGCAACATGCATGCAAATTAAAGCTTTTCCACACATCACAGGTCTTGTTTAGCACATGCTGCATTTAATATTTGGCAATAACAATGGTCTTCATTTGCTCTTTCTCACATGAATGCCCACCAAGGTCTCTTGACCATGTACTTTATGACTTTTGGTTACTCCTTTAAGGCACAGGTGCACAGTAGTCAGCTGATATTATTGGTTATTTAAAAAAAAACCATTTCCCATCATGGAATTTGTGTCTTGGTTTTTTAATGAATGCTTTTCTGTAAATGTGATTGGCAGTCCTAGTATAGAGAAAATGTTGTGTTATGTAATACCTATTATTTTTTTCTTTCTCTTATACGAAGTATACAGAGAGAAAGTGCTGTGATCGTTAAAAATTTGCCCTTGAGATTGTGGTGAATATCCATGTTTTAGACGTCCTCAAGTCCATAAAACACAATTTTGGGATTATGTCTGTCTGTGAACATGACAACTCCAAAACAGCTTGAGCTATATGGATGAAATTTGGTATGTGGTCTTTACCACAAATTTGTAGATTTTTTATCAATTTGGACAAAATCCAACCATGGGAAGTCTGTCTGTGTTCATATGAACACTATAACTCAAAAACTTAAGTAGCTATATGGATAATATTTGGTACACAGTTTTATCATCAAAATTGTAGATGTGTATAAAATTTTAGACCAAATCCATCAAAGGGTTAACTGTCTGTTGGTCTGTATATTTACATGAACATGATAGCTCTGAAATGCAAAAACTTAGCTAAACTAAATTTGGTATGTGGTCTTCTAACCCTGATTGTAGATCCGTGTCAAATTTTGGTTTCAATTGTTCAAAAAAGGCTAATTCAAAATACATATTTGGTTTTCTTCATCATGCTATGACATATAAAACACCATTTCGTATATTAGCAACTGCTTGGCATATTTTACTCCCTCTTGTATTGTTGCCCTTTCACCTTGCAGCGGTTTATGAGGGCAATATAAATCTGAGTATTCTTTGGGTTTTGGGCCTTACCGAAGGTCCGCAACTTTTATGGTTTTTTTTAAGATAACTGTTTTGATTTACTGAAATTCCTTGACTGAAAATAATGCAATTGATTTATAACAAATTATTGTAAGAAACACTAATATCATTGTATCATAAGGAATTTGGTGCATGAGGATATTTAAAGTATAAATGGAGGGATTTTTTTTGTAGTGAATTTCAACCAACGAATCTAAAAGTTTTGATTTAGTATGCATTGAGTAATTGAAAATTAATAGAAAATTCTTAATGTAATTTATTTTGAATTGCAATAGAAACTCTAAAGTTTAAATTACAGGAACTTGGTTGTGTAATTAAATAAATTAATTAAAAGAAGATTCCCTGTAATGTTTAATCCAAGATTTTTTGTATAGCTTTTGCCTTCTTGCCCCAAGTACTACATGGGATGCAGGCTTTATAGTTGTATGTTCTTTTAATTACTGAATTTTTATTAACAGAATGCCTTCTAATGGAATTTATTATCTGTAGATTAGATCTTGGTATTTAAGGACATAATTTTTGTTGTTATTTACTAAATTGTGTCATTCAGCAAAATTTTGCTATTATTATTTTCAAAATAGTTCATTTGTCAGTTGGCATACAAAGATATGTTGCTTAGTACATGATTATTATTTTTGTAAAATTGCTATTCGGAGATCTTATATAAAATTTTTAAGAGCTGATTCATGTTTATAATATAATTTTGTTTAATGATTTGCTATAATGTCAGTTTGTATTGGGTTATGATAAAAGCTTATTCAGTTTTATATTAATTACCCATTGAAATACAAATTTTAAAAATAAAAAAAGTAACATATCCATTGTTCTCTATCACTTGATGTAACTTTCAATTAATTTTATCGCACCATCTCTCCAGGAAATTTTGTGTTTTTTTTTTATTTGGTGCAATACCTGGGCTATATGAAGGTGAGGCACAATGTCCCACCAAGTTGCACCAAATTTTGTATAGTAGTTACAGATGTGGGAAGAATTGTTGCCCTAATTAAAAAAAAATATATATTTTACCAATGGAGGCCATTTTAAAACAAGGAATTCTTTCAAATATTCAAGTTATTTGTGGTACAGGATTGAATTGATTTTTTAATTGCAGCTTATTATAGATATATTCTGTAGATGGAGATAAGCCTTTACAGGTGTCTCGGAAGCACAGTCTCTTTGTTAGACCAAGATCTATGGCACATAACTTGTTGTAAAGAATCTACTTTTCCTTCTCACAAATCATATTCAGAAGAAAATGGTATTATGTTTCTTCTAATGAGCTTTTACCTGCTGCATCAGATACTTATGTAAAGAGTTTGTAAACTTATTTGAAACACACATATCTGCATAAGTGACATTCTTTTACCTGGTGATGAAGCATAAAATGCTGGTTTGAGTTCACTGTAGTCATTACTTGTTAGTTATGAAAGATAATCTGAAGACATTCTTTAATTTTTAGGCTTTTTTAGTCATGTTTTTTTCTTTCCAGAAGTAATGTTGCACGAGTTTTTTAAAACATCCACTTTGTTTCTCTTATTTTCCTGAAATAAAGGTGAAAAATAAGGAATTGAATTAAATGAACTTAATTCTAAAATGTAGTCAAAACTAGTTTCCTTCTAGAATGTAGTCGAAACTAGTATCCTGCAGCTAGATTTAATGAAAGACCCATTCCTCTTAATTCTTCTTTTCCCATTATGCATCAGCGTGAATATTCCTAAATACAGACAGACTAGAATTGCGACCAAAAATTTATTCTTTTACTATACTTGTCTAATGTTAATTTTTCATTATTTTTTTAGAAGCCCATAGGGCTTTGGAGCTTCTAGAGGAATACCATTGCAAATTGAACAAACCTCAAGATAAACAGCTCAGAAATGCCATAGAGCGAGTCATTAGAATATTCAAAAGTAGACTCTTCCAAGCATTGTTGGGTGAGTAAAAACATATTTCCTTATCCAAGAGCTTTGCAATTTCATTTTATATTCCTGTTAAAATGCATGAAAATCAATAATTCGCCTGAAATACTTGCTAATTGAATTTATTGTCTGTAGATTAAATTACAGTATTTAAAGACATGATTTTTTTTTACTATGTACTTCAGTTAAAATTTCCTCATCTAAAGGATATTTTTTTATGCAGCTTATTTTCTTACATAACATCATATACAGCGGCAGCTCGTCCATTAGGGCTGCAGAGCTGCAGTGCCCCCTGAAATTATTTTAAAAGCTGTATTTTCGTTTTTATTCTTATTGACTTACTTTTCCACTTTAAAGGTTCAATGATCAATAAAAATGGCAAAAAATAAAATAAATGATAAAAGAAAGATGGGGAAATCCATCAACAGCTAATAGAGGCACAGGCCAGAGCTGCAAAGAGATTTGGCCCCCCCCCCCCAGGATCAAAATTCACACGCAGAGTGATGAATCAGGAGAAAAAAAAATGACCCTTTCTCCCTTAGAATTAAAATTTTATTACCTAGCTGTATTTATTGCAGCCCTTGTTTGGCACACGACTTTCACCTTTGCTTCCTCATTTGGCATTTTTTCGCTTTCTCTCTGGGGGTATTTAATGTGTTTCTATTTCTCTTCATGTTGTCTCGACAAATACGTGTCTGGTTTATTGAATATCTGTTTTTCTATAGTTAGAAATCACTTTTTGAAAACAATTTTAAAGATAATTTTCTAAAATATTATTAGAGTTAAAATTTTTTATAATGAGGGATCAACCATTATTATTACAGGTATTTAAGAAAAGCTGAAAATTGCAGAGCTTCTAAAAATCGTGTTTTCACAGCTTTTGCTGAGCATGCAGGTCGCATTATGCTGGATTTGAACATTGTTCAAAAACCCAGTACCAGCGAAAATTTTTGCAACGCTGCTTGTTTCTTAGCAGACAAGCAGCCACTTATCATATATCATTGCACATTATCTTTGGAATAGTTATGTCTTACTCAAATCTGCTGCGTAGGAAATTTTTGCATCCATATTAGTTGATTTCTCTTGGTTTTAGGAAAATTTTTTCTCGTTTGTGATGCACCTTTTAATTCTTAATTAAAAACATGATTCTAAAGTGGGTGTATTACAATGTTTCTCTTCATAATATCTGTGGAATGAATGATTTTAAAAGTATTGCTTTTAGAATTGCTAAGAATATTCTTTTCTTAAAAATGTATGATACATGCAAGTGTTATAAGACAAATCACTGTCTTATCATGAGTGATAGCAATAGTAGTTAAGAAAATATCCGTACATTCAAGAGACTAGAAAGCCAAGCATGAATCTGAAAAATATACCATGAAATATTCCAAGTGTCATATTCAACAGAATCAGTAAGAACCAAGGATTTTTCTTGCTTTTATCTTAATATGTAGTATGTACATGACACTTAATTAAATAATGTTAAAAAAAAAATTAAGAACCACGTCTGCAAGTGAAAAAGTGTTTAATCTTGTCATTATATAGAGGGTATTTTTACTTTATCTTAATAAATATGCATAATTGTTAAAATTTTCTGTATTACAAAGTCTATTTTAATTTATCAATCCTGCAATGTATTTCCTTGAAAGCTAATATGTCTGTTACGAACTTTATTTCTCTCTTTATCTATATTTTTTATACCGACATTAACTGTATAATGAATGCCAGTTCATGTGGCATTTGCAGCGGGATCCGTTTTTTTTTTTTTTTTTTTTTCATTTTGGGAATTTGTTTTGTATATTATTGGTATACAGCAAAAAGTAACCAAGTCAAAAGAAAAATGGGCTAATGTTCCTACTGTTTTAATTGTCATATCTGAAACAGAAAAAAAAGTGCTTACCAATTTATGTTATAAATATGCATATATTGTATTCTGATGATATATTGATATACTTGATTTTTCCTGTTGCAGAGATCGCATTTTAAAACAACAAGAAATCATTCAGTTAGTTTCTCTTTGTTTTTTGACTTGGTCACTTTTAGCTATGTACTGTAATATATTTCACATAATATAAGAGAAGTATTTTACTTCTTATCACATTAAAGAGCAGGCAATTCCCATAGTAAATATATATGCATTATTTATATGTATATGTTTGGGGTGTTTACACAGCATTTTTTTATCATTTTTTTGAACTAATATCAGAATTAGTAAACTGTGCCCATAAAATATTTATTTTTGAATTGGAATGTATGAGGAAACCCTAATAATCACCTTTTGAGCAAAAATAAAATTTGAAAAATTAAGACAAAAATGGACTTAATTTAATTCCAAAAACATTTAAAATATAAACTTAGAACAAGCTTTGTAGTAATTTCAGATATACCCTAGTGTGGAATCCAATTTCGCTGGAGTTATGAAAGTTGGTTGAGCAATATGAATCTGCATAGTGTACATACATTCAGATTTATATATTATTATTAAATGTTATTGCTGTAGCTCAGAGAAATGATGCTTGCACTCAGAGAGAGCAATATACGTAGGTCAGTCAAAAAGTTAACTGCGCTCCTTCGTAAAAATTTTCGGAGAAAGGTTATTTTGATGAAACTTTGTGGCAACATTTCAGGCATTTATTTGTATCGTGTGACGTAACGGCTTTCACATGGCAATTTTAGTTTGTCTGATGTTTAGTCGTAAACATGTCTCAACAGCTGCAAGTGGCGTCCAAGTTGGAAATGCGTGCAGTGATTCGTTTTTTGTGGGTGAAAAGGTGTAACCGCACTGAAATTTGTTGGCAGTTGCATGAAGTGTATAGTGAAAATGCAATGTCACGTCAGGCTATCACGAAGTGGTGCAACATGTTTGAGAACGGATGTACAGATATTGACAACACTGAACACAAGGGAAGACTGTCAACTGCGACAAATTCTGAGATCACTGCTCGCATGAATGAAAGCATTCTTGCAAACAGACGTGTGGCAGTAGACAAAATTGCAAATAAACTGGATATTTCACATGGAAGTGTGCATAAGATTGCTGTCAAGCATTTTGAATTCAGTAAAGTTTGTGCTTAACCCAACAGCTGGAACCCTAACATATTGGACGTTGGACGGAAATTCTTCGCAGGGGACATAGAAAAACTTATGCCATGCCTCAACAAGTGTTTAAATTAAGGAAGTGATTACATCAAAAAGTAGCTTTTGTGTGCATATAACATTATTGTAAAATTTCTTTCCTGTTTTGTTTTCTCAAGCAGTGCAACTAACTTTTTGACTGACCCTCGTAATATGTAGGAGCCAATGTTCATGGTAGAGGAATTTAATAAGAGTGAAATTTGTTTGACATGGATGAATATTTTTGCTTTCTTTATGTGTAATTATAGCCTTTTTATACTAATGAAGAGAACCAGAGCTGAAATTTTTATAATTATTCTGTTGTATTGATTAGCTGCCTTAGTATTCATATCCCTTGGTTAGCTTTCCATATCCCATATCTTACTCAGATTTCCATTGCTTCATTTTTTTCAACATAAGAAAACCCCTGTCAGTTTGTCTATGTGAGCAGCTAGAAATAATTTTTTTTAGTAAACACAGGGATGAGATTCTTCCGCTTTTTCGCGAATTTCCGCTTTTTTGTCTTTTTTTTTTCTTTCTCAAAATTCCGTTTTTTTTTTTTTTAACCGCAAAAATTTGCTTTTTCTTCCGAAAATTCCGTTTTCACACAAAGAAAAGAAACCTTCCTATCTTCTGTTTTCGAAAGGAAATTCTGGGAAAATATGCTCGACCGTGCGGCTTAACTCCACCAGCTAGGAAACTAGTTGATTCATCTTCTACTGACGAATCAACATTATATCGGCAAGCTCTACAAGGATGAACATTCCAACATTCAGTGCCATTCAAAGTATAAAATACCACCTTTTTGCAGAAAACAAAACCTCTGTGGCATATTTTGCAAGAAAAAAAAAAAGATTTTTTTTTTTTAGCATGAACATGTTGAAAAAAGAAATTAGTTGGAAACTTAAGGTCATCTTGTAGGGCGTATCAAGTTGAAGAAATAAAAAAAATGGAACAAAAACAAATAAATAAACTACATAAAAAAATAAACTCCTGTCAAAAGAGGCAACTAAAAAGCTGTGTGCAAATGCAACAAAAAAGCAGAGAATAAGACATAAATAAAAAAATAAAACATGATTTACCTAGGCATTCTAGAGATAGTGTAGTCCTGACAATTATGCCAGTAATTAAACAGAGAGATACTAATGAAGACTGTGCAAAAACTTTAGCCTCTACTGAAAATAAACTTGCAGAGGATGCAAACACATCCTTTATTGAAGAAAAATCTATCAAAGATAGGAGGTCTCCAAAACAAGGGGTGAAGCGTGTTAATAGGGATCTGTTACCAACAAAAGCCACACAATTAAAAAACGGAAGAAAACCACTTCTTTAACAACTAAGGAAATGTTTCAAATAGCAATAATGCTAAATGAATGTCATTGTAACTAGAATATCTCGACCCCTTTTGCTTTATAAGGTGCAAAATCATTGTGCTGTTACTTTTGCAAAAATTTATTAAAAAAAAGAAATAAAACAGAAATCAGTATATATGATACATTATTATAATTTATAAAGAGCTAATACACTTTACACAATTGCATGAAGCAAAAGAAATTATTTGTCCTTATTTTTATTTATTTTTTGAGCTAACTTTCATCAAAAGGCTATTAAATATAATTCTTCTCAGACTTCTGTTGGGTGTATGTTGAATCGCAGTGATGTACAGGTGGTAAA
Source organism: Araneus ventricosus (assembly GCA_013235015.1). Taxonomy (NCBI): domain Eukaryota; kingdom Metazoa; phylum Arthropoda; class Arachnida; order Araneae; family Araneidae; genus Araneus; species Araneus ventricosus. The sequence continues at coordinate 1,942,657 of BGPR01000030.1, read as the reverse complement.
TGTTTTAATGTCTAATTTTGTATTTTCTGATGCACCTGATGATGTGTTAAACTTGTTGTTAACTTTTATTGTGAATGATTTAATAATAATTTTATATTCTTTTTCTTATTTATACATACTGAATTATAAATAATTAAGTTATTAATTATTATAGTGTAATATTTTCATCATATTGCGTGTTCTGATGTTTTACTTCTTAAAACATCTTTCGCGTATAAATTATGGTACAAATGTTTTGCTCGCGTATGATTTCAGTCTTTTTGCTTTTTTGCCAATCTCATCCCTGTAAACAGAAAAAGAAATTAAAGATGAAGAGGACTGCTTTTTACTTTCTCCTATATGAAGTATACAAAGAGAAAGTATTGTAATCATAAAAAAATTTGAACTCGAGATTTCAATGAATCTCCACATTTTAGTCCCTGAGTCTTGAAATTTTTTTTTGGAATTATGTCCGTTTGTGAACATGTTAACCTGAAAGCAGTTTGAGCTAGAGGGATGAAATTTGGTATATTGGCTTTACACAAAATGAGTAGACTTTTGCCAAATTTTGGGGAAAGTCCATAGACGGGAAGTGCGGCTGGTTGTCCGTATTCATATGAACTTGCTAACTCGAAAACTTAAATAGCTAGATAGATGAAATTTGGTACACAGTTTTATCATCAGGATTGTAGGTCCATATCAAATTTTGAACCAACTCCGTTGGAGTGTTGACTGTCTGTCGGTCTGCACATTGGCATGAATGTGAACACAATAACTCCTAAGGGCAATGACGTAGATAAATAAAAATTGATATGAGGTCCTCTTTCCTTAATTGTAGATCTGTGCCCAATTTTCGCTTCAATTGGTTAAAAAAAAGTTGTTCAAATTGCATATTCGTCTTTTTCATTATTCCATGATTCGAGGCCATATTGTGTAATCAAGCTGGCTTCTTCATTTTACTTTCGCCTTGGTGCGCGAGGGAAACTTGTGTGTCTGGGTACTTGTGGCATTACAGAAGGTTCACAATTTTTATCTGCTTGGGGGAGGGAAAATGACACCTTTGTTAGGGAATACTGGAAAGTCTAGGGAGGACCACTGCCACTGGTTTTAGTATGCTATATCTTTTAAAATTTCTGAAGATTGTAGTATCGATTTTTATTTAATTAAAAAGTATTAATTTAAATCTTTTAATTTTTTTTTAGTTTTAAATGGTGTCATGGAAATTGAGTATGGTGGTTGGTTGATTGAGGAATATAATCCTTTCAAAGCAGTGTTCTTTACCCTAATTTTTAATTAATCTATCTTCAATTTACCATTATTGGAAATTTATTAAATTTTCTATGGAAAACAACAAAAAGTTTTTCTTACAGTCTTTATATGTAATAGCAACCATGCATATCTCTTAATTGATTTTGATAGTGAGTGCAGTTCTTGAAAAACTGCACCTATTAGGCTCATAATTTTGCTATTTTTTAAATTAAAAATTTCAGAAAACCTTTTGTGAAAATTCAAAGAACCAAAATTTCCGCTGGGCGACAACAATTATATACAATTTTTACTCCAGAAACTGTTTGTAGATGTTCTAAAGTCCATAATTCTGAGTTTTGATTGCTGTTTTCATCTGTTGCCCAGTGAGTTCACTGCTGCTCTGGGTAACCTTTTGATACCTTTTTCATCTGTTCATATCTTCTACAGTGGCACCAACAGATGGTAGTAAGATGCAATTCTGCATATAGCGTTTTCTTTTTCTGTTTGTTCTGTGAAGTGTTCATTGTACCAAAGCACAAAAAAAAAGCATTATTCAAAGTGTTGAATGCTGTGTTTTTGTTGTTGAACTGTTGATTAACCAATCACCCACAGTACTTTGTAATTGATTTACTTAACCCTTCATGGGAAGGGTTAGCGTATGGCACAATATTTTTTTGGGGGTGGCATATAGAGTATACAGGTCATTTTTTCCACCCTCTGCTTCATATTTCTACCCATTTTTCTTAGTTTATTACTTTAGTCTGTTCAGGAACCATAAAAAGAGAGAAATGGAGAAAAAGAAAGACGGATAAAATTGAAAAAAAAAAAAAAAAAAAAATTCGGCATTGTTGAATAAATGAGCATCTCCTACGAAAGGGCTCCAGTTTTTCGTCGATCATGAGTTGGTCATCAGAAGTATAAAATTTTTGGCAGTTTTCATTGAAAGAGTCGAAAAATCGTCTCACTTTTGCTAACTTATCAGTTTTTCTGTGTGTGTCCGTCGTGTCTTTGTCTTCAAGTCTGATGGCAGTTCATAAGTTTCTGGTGTACTAAGTTTGCTAATGTGACGCGAGTGCAAAAAATGCTTCGATTGGAAGGCAGGAGTGAGAGTGAACAAATCGATCAGATGCATTCTACTCGAGGGATGTTCCTATTAGGTTAGAGGGAGGTAGAGGGCTCAGGGAGGAATAGTTGAAAATTCACAGCAAGAAATAACTCACTGGCACACTCTGTACGGAAGGGAAGCATTTCCCTCTTACTTGAACAGTTTTCACTGTATGTTTGCCGCAGCATGGCCAAATGTATCTCTTGCACCAAGCTCAAAATTATTTGAACAGTATCAGCCGCTGTGCTCTTTGTCATTCTCAAAGGAATTTCTAACACCCCTTGCACTGGCTATTTGCATAGTATTAATAACCTTGCGATTATAGTCATTATCATATTAATCTAATATATATTATTATGTCTAATATTGCGAACCATTATCATAATATTGGTTAAATTCTTCATTCATTTTGAGCACCAAGAAATATTCTCAGGGTTTCATGTCAAAATATTTTGATAAAATTTTCACTTTTTAAGGTTTGATTAATCCTTAAAGATGTGAGGAATACCGTTCATAAATAATAGGCTTCTTCTAGAACAGAAGATTTTCCTCTTTTACAAAAGAAGGACCTTTAGTATCCTGGTGCTAGGGTCTTGGCTTTGGGATTGGAATGTTGCTGATTCAATTCAAGAGGCAGGGAAGATTATGTTATTGATATAACATCTTCAGCAGGTCTTCTTGTAAACAGACCTCTCTCATTCAGCCTTCTGAAAACAGTAATTTTTGAAACTCCGTTTCCTGTGGCTGTTTGAATGTCACAAATGAGCTGAGAAGCTATTGCACTCCTGTTATACATTGTTGTCATGGTCAAATGTCAATCTTCATTGGCCATTGCTCTTGAACAAACTTCCATTGGCTTTCTCTCTACAAATTCAGTATCCTTATGTTTCTACTTTTAGGACAAAATGCTCTCTGTTGCATTCAAATCTCCAGCAATCTAACTCTTGAGACTGCTTTACTTTCTGTCTTCCAAAGATTATTCCAAATTCACAAATATTTCAATGATTTCATCATTGAAATATTTGTGAATGGTTTAATGCAACTGCTTGCTTTGGAATTTCGCTAAATGTTGCAATAAAACATCACTGAATTCACCCAGATGTGCAAGTGAAGTGCAGAAAATTTTAAAAGGAACTTATAAAGCCTGTTCCTCTATGTGCATTGCCTACATCCTCATGTACACTTTTGCTTAGATACTTGCACCTTTGTTTGGAAACATTAGTTTTACCATCTATTCAGTACTTTTCAGGAAAATCTGCAAAATTTTAATTTTGAACGCCAATACGAAACATATAACTTTTTCCCCCATTTATGTAAAAAAAAAAAAAGGTGATTTTAAATCAAAGCAAACTCTGGTCAGTTTGATTTGACAGAAATATTTTCTTTAAAGATTTGTTGCATATAATCGTTTTTTTTTTTTTTTTTAAATAAAGATTTTTTTTAAATATTTTTTTTATATAATCTTTTTTTTTTTTTTTTTGAAGATAAGACTTTTTGTCATCATAATTTTATGAAGACTGATATCTCTTTTAAAGGTCAGAATTTTTCATGAATCTGATTTAAAGCAGCTTAAAGGGAAGTGTGGAAGGTGAATATACTATGCATTTCAGATTTAAAAGTTGGCTATATTCTTCATAAAATAAATACTCTATAAATGAATCAGAATCGATTATGCAGTACCAAATTAATTGAAATAAATTTTCCACGAAATTACTAGATGACGTCTAGGTCTAATAAATTTCATAAAAATAATGTATGAAGTGAAATGCATACTGTGGAACGATGCGGCTTTGGACGGCACTGGCATAGTATATGCATACATATGTGCTAGCATTGATTGCTATGTAAGTAAATATTTATCAAGTCTATCCAAAGATTTAGAATAGAAAATGAATACTTAAAAGTCTTTATGTGAATGGAAACATTCGAGACGTTAATTTAAAATTAGTTGAATAAGCAAATATTCCACCCCTCCCCTCTTTTGAAGACAGGAAATTGTGCGTTTGCAAGTTAACATTTTTCCAAATAGAGATGAACTCTTCCACGTCGTATTGCTTTTATTTCAGTTTGCGTGTTCGCCTGCGGATGTTGGCTGTAGGCCAAAGTATGAAGGTATATATGTGCCAAGAATTTTTCTTTCTTTTGGGCATATTGACCAATCTATGTATTTCGCTTCAGCTTGGACTTTTATTTGATATAAAAGAAATTCTTATTCCTTATCGCATTTTCCTCCCTCCTTTTGGAGTAGCCGGCTGTTTTCTCGGGGGGGGGGGGGGGGGATACGTATTTTGGCACAACTTTTATTGCTATTCATTATTATTTAACTTTCTGTGAACTTCATTAGATATATATGTATTCTGTAGTGGTGCAAGAACTATTGGTTTTGCAAGTCTTCCTAGTAATTGACGAATCTTAAATATTACTGACTTTGGAAAAATACGAATACAGTGATACCTCGGTTTTCTTCGATAATCTGTTCCAAAGCAATCGGCGAAATCCGAAACCGACGAAAATCGAGGCAATTATTTCCATATTAATCCATGTAAATCCAATTAATTCGTTGTAGACTCTACAAAATACATACCAAAAGCGCATTTTATTTCCAATAAATGTAGTGTTTAGTAGTAAGAACAATAAGAAATCAATAAAAATGAATATAAACATTCTAGGAGATTCCGAATAGTACACCAGTAAGTGCTTCACTTTACAGTCACCACTGCATTGCTACACAACAGAAAAGTCCGCTCATCTTCGCGTATGTCCTTTAAATGCCTTTTCCTCCAGTATAATTGAATCTTCGGAGTTTTTTCCCCAAAAGAACCCAGGTTTATCACATTTGAAGACTTGTTGGGGAGGTGAATACGTCAGCCTCTACGGAATCTTTAGATTCGGACACAAATTTTTAAGCTTCAGACTTGTCCGAACTGGCACCTTTGGCGTTTTAACAAAATTAGCAACGGGGCCACGTGGGCGAAAATCGAAACAAATTTTTCGCTAAAAAAATCTGTTAAAAAGGAAACCGACGATAATCGGAGTCAACGAAAGCGGAAATATTATTGTACTACCGAATCTGAATCCTTAAAAGTCCCAGATACTCATTAGTGATAATATTAGTGGAAAAAAAATGCTTGCGTTTATGTTTCGGTTGAATAGAAATTTCCGATTTTTTAAATGGTTGTGTTTTCCAGCAAATACGTGCCCCCTCTTCCTTTAACAAAGCTTATTGTATATATCTGTGCTTATAGTGTTTACAAGTTTTATCAGTTCTGTTTAGTTAAAGTAACGTCCTATTTTGAAATTGTTTGAGGACTCTTTTGGAGCAGACACTCTAACCTTGAACCGTCAGTGCTTACAAACTTCTAAAGTAGAAATGCTTTCTGCGAAGTGGAACTAATTGCTTTTGATAATAATGTCTTACCTTAAAAAATTTTGTTCTCGGAATTATACCGTTCAGTCGAAAATTTAACAACTTCTGAGCATTTCTGCTATCCGAAGCACTTTCAGGCCATCAGCATAGATTTACACTTTTAGAGGCAGGGAGGTTAGGCAATTGATATGCTGTCTTCGGCAGCCCGAATTGTTTTCCGCCTCTGTTTCTTTTTGAGAAAAGTTAACTTAATGTATTTTCAGAAATAGTTGATCGTCCACCACCCTTTTATCCAATTCAGAAAATACTTGGTGTCCGGGGGTGAAGGTATCCTTAAGTAATGGTTTATATTGAGAGAACCACGCCTAATTAGTAACGAACGGGCTGCACCGTCGATGGGGGACTTAATTCAATTTTTTTTTTTTTTTTTTCAAATCTAAAATTTCCGCCAAGTTTCTCGCCGGCCGAAAGTTGCTTTGGACAGTGGCATATCTGCAACTTTTGCCACTCGGGCGAACTAGCGAAATGCCTCCCTCCATCCACAGGTTCCGTAGGACACATAAACCTCGAAATAAAAGTAATAAATTCTATAAAATATATTTCATTGGTATCGTAATTCATTGTTTGACGCCCTCGATCTCTGCAAATAAGTTGCGAAATCGCCCGTCCCCCATCAGTCTTTCTTTCACATGTTATTAATTGCATACTATTTTTTATGCACACAATGATTGAACTAGTGTCGTGATCTTCTTAGTTATAAAATTATTTTCCTGGAAGTCCCATTCCGACGTGGCGCCTGGGGCTTTAAATACGCCACTGTCTTTGGATCGTTTTTTACAGCAGTCACACTCTGACTGCCAGCCAGCTAGCTTATGCACATCACTCTCCGTCTTTCGTATCTTCTAACATTCCACGGCTGAACTTTTTTGTACTTGGGGCTTCATTAATATAATTGAGTACCACCTAAACATCCAGATTTTGGGTGGTATGAAACAGCGCATCTGTGCAGCAGATTCAATGACACCACAAATGCCACTCGGCGCATGGCGAGGGATCGGTTACCATTCTTCTTCAGACCACCAGTGGTGCTGGCATTCAACTTCATTGACATACAAAGAAATTTGAGGATTTGCTTTGTTTTAAGGTGATTAAAACTCATAACTAATCAAGTGTGATTCGCTCAGTACAAGTCATTACTTTTGGATGTCTTTGAAGTCCTGGCTGCCTGTGCAAGGTGTCCGGGCAAAGTGTATCCAAAAGTAATGGTTTGTAATTGGATAACCATATATGATTAATAATGAAAGTTCTGTGTCATCAGTAGGAGACTGCTTCCAGTTTTTTTTTTTATTTTAATTTTCTTGCAAAGATCACGCATAATGCAGCTGCCACAGCTTGTTCTTTGCAGCAGTCAAACGCTGACTGCCAGTGCGCGTTTGGGTTCCACTACCTGGCTTCCCAGATTTCCGCATATAAAGCCATTGTACTTTCTTTCTTCGACCTTCCTCAATTGAGAATGAACCAGCCAAAAGCTCATAACTTGAATGATTGAAGAAAAGGGTATTTGTGCAACAGATTTAATAACGTCCCAAGTGTTGCCAGAGGTCGACTGTCGTTTATGTAGAACTGAGTTGTCGCCGCTGGTAGTGATCTCGGATGTAACGATCAATCGGTTGTAATGATCAAAATGGCGTGGAACGGATCTCTCGTATCTAAATATATTGAAAATCTCCCTGTTCTAGTGATCAAAAATTGTATTTTAGGGCGGGAGAGTCCGAGGATGGCGCAAGGGTCAAGCATGAAGACAATGAAGTTGAATAGGGGCCAGAAGAGAAATCATCATCAGCCCAAGAAAGTCTGCATATTCTTTGATGAGGATTTTTCATATGACCAACAAATGCTTGGGGGGGGGGGGGTAACTCTCGATAACGCCTTTAGAAAGCTTAAAAAATTAAATGTTTTATTTTTTCAATTCTGTACAATGCATCGATTTCCTTTTTCTAATGAAAAAGAATTAGTTCACACCAATGATGTTGCACGGTCTGCTTTAAATGTTATATTTGTACACCTATAGATTTGTATTATTTTAAAGATAATTTGGATGTAATGATCACTTTGGCTTTGACCTAAAGTGGTCACTACAAGCGGCATTCACTGTATTTTGAACTTGCGGAGAAACTCGAGGCGTTGTCCTCTTTTAGGCAACTGAAATTTATAACTAATTATGTGTGGTTCTCTCAGTATGAGCTTTTTTTATTGCTGATGATATACAGGGTGCCCACTAAAGTCCCTTACCACCCTTTTAACTACCGAATGGATGCAGCTATCTTCATAAGAGTGGTGTCTAGGCATGGTAAAGTGGCTGTGCGCTACTGGATGAAACCACTTGCAGCGCCACCGGGTGGAAAACTGTGGAGTTAGAGTTATTATCTCTAAAACGGTACGAGATAGAGGAAAAAAGTGAATTACAAAGTTGTAGAGCATCATCGATTTAGTACAAAAAGACACCTTATGGTCATGATTGCTGAAAACAGAACGCTTAAAATGCTCATTTGTTTGTTTGCGGCTTCCGAAACTGTAACGTCACGAAACTTGAACGAAAGGAGAAAGATTATCTTTCGAACGAAAAACGAGCCCCCAACTTGGCAAGGGTCCAGATGTGCATTGTAGCTGACGGAGAGAAGTTTAAACATCGAAAATAAAGGTATCTTGTGATAACTAGTTTTTTTTTCTTTCTAAGAATGTTTTGTCACATGTCAGTGTAGGAAATCGCGAACAAACAAATACGTACTTTTATCGTTCTGTTCTAAACATTTACGTCCATAAGGTTTCTTTTTGTTCTAAATCGATGATGCTCTACTACTTTGTAATTCACTTTTTCCCTCTATCTCGTACCGTTTTAGAGATAATAACGCAAACTCCACCGTTTTCCACCAGGTGGCGCTGCAAGTGGTTTCATCCAGTAGCGCATAGTCACTTTACCATACCTAGACACCACCACTCTTATGAAGATAGCTGCAGCCATTCGGTAGTTAAAAGGGTGGTAAGGGACTTTAGCGGGCACCCTGTATTTCATTCACTTCTCTTATGTGCTGTAGATGGATAACCAAGATGAAGCCCATCTCGTAATTCTTACCTGTCTTGTACTAAGCGAACCAAAATTCTACCCTCGTTTTGCCAGACTCCCTGCATGTAACACTGTTTTCCCCGCACTCATCTCCTCTGTATTCCAGTCACGTCAGGTTATGGACGGAACCTCCTGTGCAAGTCGACCGCATCTCCAAAAGTGGGGGGGGGGGGCAGCAACAGGGCCCTGCTTCGTGCCGGGAGGATCTCTTCAGTGCGTAGGCCCCATCCCTTCCGATTTCGTGATGTTCGAACATTACTGTAAGAACTGAGGGGAGGGAGATGCGAGGCTATAAAAAAAAGGGGGAAACAGACGATCTCCAGTGTTGTGCTCTGGAGAATGGGATCGAACGGAACAAAATGGATGTCGTGTTGAATGGTTTCTTTTTTGAGGGGGAGGTAAACGTACTCTCTCCAATCGATTATTTAGAATTTTCTTTCTTTAATGTGGTTGATTCTGCATCCTGACATTCTTCTCGGCTTAATACATTTGTGATCACTTCTTGTGCTCGAAGTTCGTCCCTTTCTCATTTGAAGTGATTTTCTAAAGTTGTTGTTTGTGTGTGTTGTCTAGCTTGTTGATTTTCGTCTTATTAGTGCTGTCTCTTATTAGAGTTGATCTTTTTTTCCCCCAACTTATACCATATAGTATCAAAACCTGGCGATTTAAAGCTAAGAATTACGTGCAATTTTAATGGGATAATTTTTTGAAGGGAAAAAACATATGTTTATTTTTAAAATACTGTGGGTTATAAATCTATGCTTGATGCATAAGAAAAAAATGACGACCACCGTATGGATTCGACTAGTTCAGAATGAGGCTACCAAACAAACTTTCCGTTCTTACACGTATATTTTTTTATGAAATGATTTTGGCAGCAATCTTTTAAAAGGGTAAAATAAGTGCTATTATTAGTTTAATATGCGAGTGAACAGTTAAAACAAACAGTGGGTAAAGGCATACGCAAAAGTAATTGATTCACAGGTTTTTTCCCCTGATTATACATATGCAATGAAAGAACGATAGAAAATGTACAATATTATGATCAGATATCTCAAAGACTTAAGTGTTCACTAAATTGGATTAAAATATCTCATTTTTATTCTGTAAGCCACTTATTCCCTTCCCCCTTTCCTCCTATCATTGAAAAAAGCTGAACATACATGAAACGCAACCATTAAAACAGTCACCGTCTTAAAATGGAATCAAAAAATAAGAATCCTTACACGTACGCAGTTTCAAGGAACTTCAAGGAACATTCATGCCAGTTTTTAATGGATTCACATAACATTCATACCAGTTTTTAATGACTTCACGTTACATTCATACTGGTTTTTAATGACTTCAAGGAGCATTCATGCCAAGTTCAAAGAAAATCGAACCGCTTTTGGTCGTGACTGCGTGATAAACAAATTTACAGACGAATGTCGAGTGGACGAGTTAAAAAAGGAGCTTGCTTCGCTCGGTTAATTATTGCAGTGGTTCACAGCTTTTTTTTCCCTCACGTTTAGCAGGATTTAATTTTGATTTTACATTTTATACCATTTTTATAAAAGTATTATTAATAGCACTTATGATGAAATCTGACAGAATTACTCATCGTCATAATCACGCCTGCTTTTAATCATGTTTTAAATAAACACATCGAAACAAGATGTTCTAGGATTTTTCTAGATAACCCTGTAAGAAGAGAATGGACAGAACAGTGGCGCCTAGTAATGCTGCAGCTTTTGCAACTTCTTGAATAACAGATGCGTAATCGTGCAGTTTGATTGATGGTTGACGGGGCTGGTGACATCCAATTATCAATCAGTTACTAGTCTTGATCTACGCTTTCCTTCTCCTTATTTCTTGAATAGGATTTCGGACTTGCACGATCTTCACTTTTCGAACTTGGGGAACAAAATAATGTCTATGGGCTGGATAGTATCTGTGAACTGCGACATGCACGATGCAAAAATCCTTCAAAACGCTCTGCAGGGCAGACCCTCGGACCGAGAGCTACCAAACATGGCATGCGGTTATTTCTTATGTAGTAGATGCTTACTAAGAAAGGGCTTTTCAAAGTTAATAATTAATCGAAATTTTAACGTTTTTTTTCAGTAACTTCGGAGTTTAATTAATCGCCTAAATTTAATTACTAGATTTCTGTAATTAATTAATCGCCTTTCTTGATTTCAGTTATCTGACTCGACGGCGACGTTCGAAACAAAAGGAATTCTGACTGCTTTAAAGAGAGAGTCCCGTTATCTCCAAATTTTATTACTCGATTCATGTGTGGTCTGAAATTACAACGAGGAAATTCTGAATTTATTTACATTATGCGATGTAAAATCCAATGTTAATAAAACATTTTATGGTTCTTTTCCTTGAATCGAAGTAACTTAATTGAGAGTGATGTTGCTGACAATAACAGAGTTTCATTTTATGATACGTTGTTGATGTTCCGAAGGAAAAAAAAAAATGATGTGATTGTCGAAATATAAGAGGATTCCTTATTGCATATTTTTTGTATTAGTAAGTTTTTAAATGGACAGATTAAGTATTCCATAATTTCTAAATAAAGTTTTTGGATTTCTAAATTGGATAGCAAGCGTAAGTAGATTTTCCCCTGGAGTGAGCACAAGGAAAAAATATCCAGACTTTAAATCTATATACATCACTGAAGCTTATTAAGATCTTAATAACTTTGAACGAAAACTTAAGTCGCAGTTTTTTTGTATGTCTGTCTGCTGAAAGAAAATTTCTCATTTTTGAGGTTGTTTTAATAGTAGTTTTGGGTTTTTTGCAAATTTCTAGCCTCTGTACGAATGAATTATTTTAAAAATTCATAATTACGTTCAATAGTGTTCCTATATTCGAACTTTATCGGCAATTCACACTGGTCTAAAGATTGAAGTTTGCTATATTTCTTCTTGCTTGAGCTCATGGTGTTTTAATCTATTTGTGACGAATGTATTAAAACATTTGCCTTAGAATATCTACACCCTAATCTGGATTTGTTTTCTTGCTTTGAACACCGTCACAAGCATCAAAAATTTTAATGAGCTTCAGAAATAGACAGGAGATTTATTTTAAAATTAATTGCAGTAGCGGCGATTGGAAGACACAAAAGGGATAAATAAATAAAAATAAGTAAGGGAGGGGCAAAAAGTTTGAAGGCATTTAAAAGTACCGTGACGTATAGGAGGCTAGATAGCAAAATTAAATTTCTGTTACAAAATGATAAGTTTGAGATGTTCTGAACAAATTGGTATAGAGAATTGAAAGTTGACAAATGAAACAAAAACTTAATTCTTCCGCAAAAAGTGTGTGTGTGTGTGGGGGGGGGAGGGCGACCACCCCTTCTCGCCTTCCGACTCGCCGCCATTGATTAATTGTGATATCCAAATTTTGATTAGTCACATTCCATCCAAGTGCTCAGAATATCACATTTAAACACGTTGTCGTAAACGGCAGCTGTAGCCATCCAATTTTCTATGAAAGAATTAGGATCAAGAAATGAAAGAGTGCCGCATCGTGTTAATAGTTATATAAAATGAATGTTATAGTATCCTCGACCAAACAGAGATCAAATTGTTCAACCTGGATGTGGTGCCCTCATACCATAAGTTCAGTGGCGGCTCGTCCCGTAAGAGCTGCAGTCCCCTCTGAAATTATTTTAAAGATTGTATTTTCGTTTTTATTCTGATTGGCTTACTTTTACACTTTGATAATTCAATGATCAACGAAAAATGGCAAGCAGGGCGACACACAAAAGAAACAAGAGAGAGAGAGAGAGAGAGAGAGAGGGAGTTGCATTCATTTGAGCTGCATTTTTCCCAGCTCTCGCTTGGCGCGACTTCCTCATTTGGAGTTTTTTATCAGCAGTTCAGTCGTTAAGTAGTTGTTTTAAAATCCATTTCTGGAGGAGTTGTAAATTTTTGCTGCTTTATTTTTTTTGGGTGGTGGTGGTGGGTGCTGATTACAAATCTGAGGTTTACCACCAATAATTTTTATTGGAATTTTGGTTATAGCCAAAAAACACGAACATTCCCCCCCTCCCCCAGTTTTTTTGCTTATAACTCAAAAACTATCAGTTTTTAGTATAACATCATTATATATCAAAATAATCAGCACAAAATTAACTACAACTTAGGATTATACAACTTTTGCAGCACTGCTTTTTTCTGAGCTGTCACTTGTCCATTTATCTCATTGCTAAACCATTGGTGTTGATAAACTTATATTTTTTTTGACAAAAATATATTGGGAGTTCTTTGCTTCAGTGACGTACCTGCAGCTTTTGCCGCCTGGGGGCGAACTTTCAGTGTGCCACCCTTCCTGTACAAGTTACAGAATCCTCAAAGTAATGATAATAAAAAAAATTCCTTGGAAAAAAAAAATTGATTTAATAACGTAATTAGTTGTTTGACGCCATTGACCTCTGCAGATAGCACCACCAGACTTTCTTTGACATGCCGACAATTCAGCGAAAAATACGAATTAATTACAATAAATAGAATACGCTGCTCTTCCTAGTTATAAAATTGTTTCCTTGTATGTATGTCTAATTTTGCCGCCCCTTTCGAAGTGCCGCCCGGGGCTGTCCGTCCCCTCCCCCCTATAGGTACGCCACTGCTCTGCTTTGAATTTCAATTAAATTGCCCATTTCTGTTACAAGAATCTTCATTTAATCCACTGTTTTCGCTCTCAATTGTTTGAGTAGAACATGTAGTGATATCTCTTCTGAATCGCAATGAACCCATTGCCCTTCTTCGATAAATCTGTACAATAATATCGCATATAGATGTCTTCGCATTGACGTCAAGTGTCGCACTACTGTTTTACACAATGTAACAGATAACAGAAATTATCAGACAAAAAAACAAACAATGAAAATACCTACCCTCTTAATCGCTAGCAGTAACAAGGTTACTGGATACATATGTTATGACATCCGCGTCGGGTGTTTCACTTCTAATTCACGCAGATTTTCCAAATATATGCAAATTTTTAAGAAGTATTATTTTGAAAACGCCATGTAAAATGACGCTTTTTAAATTTACATTCGTTACATTAAATGTATTGAGCGATTCATTTCTTTCCGTCTTCTGTGGACCTCTTGTCCTTGAACTTCTCTGCACTGAAATAGATTTAATAAATCCTGTCCGCTTGAATGGCCCCTGAAGCTTATTCATGGTCAAAAGCGGGAAAACGAAGAAGTTCTAGTAAGTATTTCGGACTGTTTCGAGAAATTCGATGGAGAATTTTTGTAGGCGTGAATGTTATTTAAGTCGTGCAATATGGAATTCAAAATTTGTGATTCTAAAAATATTAGATTGTATTAAGTGCTTATTTGTTTCAAAAATAAACAATTGCATAATTAATTGAAAATTATATATATTAACATTTTTGAGAGAGGGTGCTGAATATGTTTTGATCTAGGGCCTAGAAATGTGTAAATCCGACCCTGAATTTACGCAATGTGCCATCTAAGGAAAAAATTTTAATTCCCCCCCCCCCCCCCAAGATAATGAGCTTTTACAAGTGCGGAATAATTTCAAAAAATTATGGTTATATAGGCATAAAGTGTGGCTTATAAATTTGCATGTTATGGCATTCATGTCATTTCGCTTGACAATGAAGATAAATGCTGTGGCATTTGCACCCACGAAGATGTTAATTTCACTTGTTATTTCCCCTGTTGCTTGTGTCGGTATCAATTGCTACTTATCGAAGATACACTCTTTTAACTTTCTTCAACCGATTTATACATGGAGAAAGCACTGTAAACGCCAAGAAATTGGTCATCGAGATTTTGACGTTTTAGACTTCTTTGAATGTGTCTCTGTGTGTGGGAATATTTCGATTTTTATGTGTGTTTTTTAAAATACACATTTATCTTCGCATATCACTCACGTCCAAGGCAAAAAAATGTGTACCTTTTTAGTTATTACATTTTTCACGTCCCATTGCCACTTAGTCCTTTTGTGCCTCGTTATCGTTGCTATAATTAACCTTCCGTCGGGTGCAATACTAACACGTTCGGGCACACTCATCTGTGAGATTAAAAGTTAAATTTTTGCTAATGCTTAAGGAAAAGTTTATCAAACTAAACTATTCGATATTACAAAGCTATATTTACGTTTTTAAATAATTTTTTTTTGTATTTGCTTGGAATTTCAACTAACAAAATATCCAGGGATTCAGGAGGGAGTTGACTTTTGTTTTCCCGTAAGGAGTTTCTCAGCTATGACAACTGTTGTCGTCGAGAGCCTGAAATAATTCGACATTTTTGAAACACTATGTTGGAAATAACGATCGATATCATTGAATTAGGCGCTAGGACACAGGTATACGAACTTTTGATATAAAAAGGAATCTTGAGAAAAATTGGTAAATCAAAAATAAAAACGTTCTCTGGCGCAACTCATCTACCAGATTAATGTGCCCCTCACGTGCATCAAACGAGCACTAGAAAAAAGGCCACGACACCCTAGTGTGAGTTGTAGGGAGCCATTAGAGGTCCCCCACCTTTCTCTGTGAAACACGCACTTGGGCACAGAGAAGTGCTTCATCTCGCAGATAAGATGCGCCCGACGGAAGGTTGGCTGTTGAAAGAATGTTGCGGAGATGAAAAACATGACATGACAGTGATAAAGTAACATAACAAACGAACTGATATCATTGAATAGATGACTTCTGAAATTTTAAGATATAATTTTTTCGATAGCGGCTTTGGAAACCATCGCTGGAAAATATCAAACTTACGAAATCATAAATTAACAGTCTCCAACGAACAGTGGGAAAGGCAGTTTTGGATACTTTTGCCCGTGGCGTAGCTAGGGTGATGATTTCTGCACCCCTTGTCATCATTAGTGGCTTAGCAAGTGTAAATGGAGCCTGGGGCTTAGTATTATTTTTTCGCCTACTTGTGTTTAGCTTTAAAAAGTGTCGTAAACACACTAACATTTTGCCTTCATGGCGCCCTGGTCATCTATACCTCTTGCCCATTTCGTCGTTACGCCACTGACTTTTACAGTGCAGTGGACCCTCGTATCCACTCCCTTATAACGTGGATTCGTATGCGCGACGAGAAAACTGACTAGTTCTCATATAACGCGGTGAACAGTCCCTTATTACGCGTAAGATAAGTGTCATAAACACACTAACATTTTGCCTTCATGGCGCGCTGGTCATCTATACCTTCCTTGCCCATTTCGTAGCTGGACTGAATCGAAAAAGAGAATTCATGTTGTCTCGCCTAAGGGTAGGCCATTCCCGATGTACACACAAATACTTATTGTGTTCAGAATCGCCACCCATTTGCTTGCAATGCCAACGTTTTTTAACGGCAAATCATATTTTAATTGAATATCCGAGTTTCAATTCATACAGGCTTAACCATTTTGGTAGCATTAATATAAATCTCAAAGACTTGCTGGGAGACAATCCCCATCACAATCTGTTTTTGTTTCTCACTGATATTGGTGCAGATAAGCTTATTTAAAGTTTTTGATTTTTTTTTCATGCTTTCTAGTAAATATATAAAGGAATGAGCAGCATAACCAAATATGGCTCTTGTGTCATAAAACACTAATCAAACCACTCCTTTCGTCTCTCGAAGCCACGGTGGCTAAGTGGCTTTGGGGCCGGACGGTTCCTGGTTCGAAACCCGATTCCACTAAAAATCCGTCGTGTATTGGGCCTGTTGCACGCTACATCATACGTATTGGGCCAAACGTCCTCCCGTTGGTGTGGTGCCTACAACCCACCACTGGCCAGTCTGCCTAATTGGCGGTGCAGAACCTTGGAGAGGGGGGGGGGGGGGGCCAGCTCAGGTGTCGTCCTCGTCATCTGGCCGAGGTTACAAATTACGAGGTCCGTCCGAAAATAGCCCTCGTGTTGCTTCAAAACGGGACGTCAATATAACTAAACCAAACCATTCCTTTCGTCTCTCTGAACTTGGAACTTTTATTTAGGAGACAAGGAGGAAAGAAAGAACAGAAAACACACACATATATTTAAAAACGACTCCTGAAATCAGATCGAAATATATCATTCCTTTCCCAGTGTGCAGGGAAAGTGATCTTCGGCCTGTACCGGGGTGAGGCATTTCCCCCGATAGCTCTTTTGCGCCTTCCAGCTGCTGATTCGGGATCTGACAAAGAAGCCGCTGTTATCTGTTGCGATGGTCAGCAAATGAAACTTTCAGCTCGACAGACTTTTGGAAAAATAGATGATGTTATTGCCCATTTATCAATAACTACCGACGAAACGATTAAGGGATTTACTTGTTCAATTAAAAAACAAAATTGAAAAAAAGTTACCTTCGAAAAAGTCTGAAAGATCCAAGCAAACACAAATTGTATTTTTTTTTAAAAGAAAGAAAGAAAGAAAAAAAAAAAAAAACAATAAAGTACTCTTTTAGATCCTTCTTACAATTCATTTTTTGAGAAATAACGAATTAGGGCTTGTTTAAATACGCATTTTGTACATCTAAACCGTTTTTTAAAAAGTAACATCTCCCTGGCTATATGGGCAGTTACGAGTTAGAGGTATGTTTGAACTTGGATAAATTCGTCCTACGATGCCGCATAACTCGATTTCCTATTACGCGGAACGTATCCCACCAGCGGCGTAGCGGCAACTTTCGCCGCCGGGGGCGAACTTACAACATGCCGCCCTTCCTTTACAAGTTAAAAAAACTTCAAAATAAAAAAAAAAAATTTAATAACACAATTTGTCGTTTGACGCCCTCGATCTCTGCAGGTAGGTTGCGAAATCGCGCGTCCACCACCAGTCTTTCTGTCACACATTGGCAATATTCCGAAAAAAGGCGAAAAATATGAATTAATCATAATTATTTTTACTTTCTCGTATACGAATTATACAAAGAGAAAGTATTGTAATCGTCAAAAAATTCGAACTCGAGATTTTGACAAATCTCCACGTTTTAGACCTCCCCGAGTCCGAAAAACACACTTTTGGAATCATGTCTGTATGTCTTTGAACACGATAACTCGAAAACTATTAGAGCTACGGGGATGAAATTTGGTATGTGATCTTTACACATAATTTGTAGGTTTCTATTAAATTTTGGACAAATTTAATTAAATTTCGGTAAGTCTGCCTGTCTGTCCGCGGTCATGCGAACACTATAACTCAAAAACTTGAATAGCTAGATGGATAAAATTTGGTACACAGTTTTATCATCATGAATGTAGGTCCGTATAAAATTTTGGGCGAAATCCGACAAAAGGTTGACTGTCTGTAGGTCTGTATAATCGCATACTTGTTTTACTCAAGTTAGTATGGTTGGCGTTTGACCTTGGCGGTCTACGAAGGAAATTGTAGCGAGCCGCAAACGCGCGCTTCGGAAATTATGGCTAACCGAATCGAAACTTCGTTCTGACATTCTCCAGATGGAAGGTATGGTGGAATCTTGCGTGATATCTGTAGTAAGATTTCTTACTCAAAAACGTTAAATAAAGTTGTGGTACCTCAGCGGGCGTAAAAATTGAGAACATACGCAATTCTTTTTGCAAAATATTAAGTTTCATTAATTCATGAATTTTATATGTTTCATTGTAAATCACCATTCATAATTTTTTTCTCAAAATAACTAGGCCTTGGGTAAATACCCAAGAATATTTACCTACTGGGTGTTTACCCATTCCACATTACTGGTCGTATGCGAGAAAGTTTCGGGAGGTCACTCCCGCTGGTTTCATATACACAATGGTTGAACTAGAGACGGAGACTTCTTGGTTATAAAACTTTTCCTGCATGTCTGATTTTGCCGCCCCTTTCCAAGTGCCGTCCCCACGCCCCCTTACCTACGCCACTGATCCCCCCGCGTTGTAAGAGGCTCCACTGTGTTTTCATTAATACTAATCGAAAACCTTAACTTGCATAACGCATTGGTATAATTAAGTTAAATGTCGAAAATTCAGCGATTCCATGCAGAAGTCAGACGCGTCGTTGTGAGCGAAGGGGTCGAATTCAAATATGAAACAATTAGTTTCTGCTGACCATTGCTATCGAACCTGCTCCTGCGTTTCGATCGAAATGCAGAAAACCCTCGAAATCTTTTTCCCTCGCCGACCGCTCGTTTCATTTCCTTTTTCCGGCTAAGCTAATAATAAACAGCGCTCTCTTGCTTTTTTATTCTCTGGATGTCAGGGCGTGGTGTTTTCCGTTAGAGATTAGCCCTGGCCTCCCAGTGGATTCGCCGGAACTCTTACATAGACGAATAAATAGCCCAGGGAAAGAAATGGCGGCTTTTTTTTTCCACTGAAGGCACACGTGAGTGGGTTTTGGCCGGGATTATAGCTCTCTGCTCAAAGCCGTTATTCCGTGACTTGGGGGTGGGGGGAAGAAGTTCTTCAGTTGCGAATCGGACAGTTTAGAACAACTCGCGTAATGTGATATCGTAAGGTGTTCGGAATATTAAGGTGCGGAATGAGGAGAATTTTGAAAAACTTGTATTATGAATGTATGCTTTTGGTATATTTATTTTTAATCGATATTAGGATGATTTTTTTATCGGTTTACTTTTGATTTTCTTGTGCTAGAATGATATCGAGCACATGGAAATCAAATGGTAGGTTGCTTTGTTTTTTACGGAAGGCGCATGTGAGTGGGTTTTGGCTGAGATTATAGTTCTCTGCTAGCGGTTATTCTGTGATTTGGGGGTGGGGGAGAAGTTTTTTTCAGGATAATCAGAGGTGTTCAAAAATTCGTTCATTTTATTAAAACAAATTTAAATAAATATATATATAGTTAGACTTTCTGGCACCGGTTCGGTTAGCAGAGACCACGGTTGCGCGAATAATCGAGGTTCTACAGGTTGGTTGTATATTGACCCCTAGCGTTTCTTCAAATCAACTCCCCCCCTTCCCCTAAAATACGAGGAAAATGAATAAATGCACAATTACTTAAATGTGCAATACTAAGAGCAACGGCAACAAAGAAAATTAAGATAAAAAAAACATAAGACAAACACAGGAAAATTGCACAAAATGAAAAGAAAACCAAAAACAAACTAGTAGTTGCTAAAATGAAACTCGTTCATCTGAACTAAGCTTTGGCGTTGGAATGTTTCTGAAAATATTGGAAAGTAGGCTTTGCCTAGACTTATAATTAAAATGTAGGGGAGACCGGGGTACAATGGTCCACCCCCTATTATTTATTTTATTTATATTTTTGAATGTTTCATATTTTGGCACATAGATGTTAGCTCAGTAGCTGAAAAAAACTTTAAAACCATGTGTCTAACTGATAATTAATCCATGTTATTCTTAGTAGCTAAAAGTAAATATTTTCAGTCAAGCATACTTTCTTTTCTGGAGTAAAGAATTGTGATTCAGAAAACATTACTCTACACAATAAAAAGATAAGAAAATATAATAATTATAATTTAATGCAGCTAAAATAACTGAATATAAAATTTCTTATTTTTTTATCAAGTTCCACATGGGGCACAATGGACCACCCAAAACTAGGGTACAATGGACCGTGATCCATCCCTAGTTATGTATCCCATATGCTTTAAAAGTCAGACATTATATGAGAATAAGCAAATTGCTTTATTTTAATGAGTTAATTAACCATTGAATAATGTAGTGTGCACATTTTTTAAAGTGTGATCTATGTACTAACCCTAATTAGGCACCTAAGAATAGTAAACAAGATTGTACGTTATTTGTTTGAGATTTTTTTTGTAAAAAATTTATAAACATTCAGTAAATTTTTAATTCTTATATTATATCTATATTAAGGAAAAATTAAATAAAATAGTATGATTTTTAAAAAAAATAATGCACCTAATTAGACTTAGTATCTATGGATATTACACATAAATTAAGTGTTAAATGATATAAAATTAAATAAAAAAAGAGGCTAATACTGTCCATAAAAGCATTTCCATAGATGACATCTTTTAAAAGATATTATGATGAGTCTTCCGGAAGCTACAATTTCACAAGAAAACAGGGGACCTTCAGTAACACAAAAATCTTTTAATGTGTCGTTTGCCAACTTTAATATTCGTTAATCTTGCATTATATGTATGAATTAAAGCCATGAATAAACAAATATGATACATTTTATATTTTATGTTATTAAAAAATGTATACTGTATTAATATATTTTTACTAGTGGCCCATAGTGCCCCGGCCTTGGGGTACAATGGTCGACTTTGTCACTAGTTCATAAAAAATAAATATTAAAAAAAGTATAGATAATTATGGATTTAGAGTGAGTGCAATATAAACCTTATTATGTAGGGAATATGTATGCATTTTTTCAAGCCAAAAAAAAATTAGTACTTTGAGAGTAAACATTCAAAATTTACAAAAGTGGACCATTGTACCCCGGTCTCCCCTATATCAATAGAAAAGTCGAAGATGGTTGTTACGGTGTTCCGCTTGTGTTTCTGTCTGTGAATTACTTTTTTCAAGATCATATAGGAAAAATTGATCAAAACCTTGTAAAATTAGCCAAATTCTGTGGAGAATTTTGAAGAATATTGGGTTTAATCTTCAGTTGTATCAGAGCTATTCCGTGAGTCAGACGTTCTCACGTTGGAAAATTGTGTGTTGATTTAGAGAGCGAAATACTGGTCAGTGTCATCCACTTCATCTAACCTCAGTTCGCAGTTTCTAAATCTATCCACTCTACTGGGTCGCTTAAGATGTGATGTTATTTTTAGCAAATTGAATCAACCTACTGGACCTTACATTTCACTGGAATTTATTTTAGAACGGTGTTTTGCAATTTCTTTATCCATGAATGACATTATACGATATATACACGAATGGTTTATTAAAAGCAATTAGGATTGCATTGGTCTGGCTGCACAGTCTCAGTTTCAGGTACCAATTCCTATGAAAAACCGACATGTATGCTAGGGTGGGCACATTGAATCCATCGGATTCGAACATCATCCCATTGGTGCGGAAGTTTGGAAAGAGAGGTGGCGGCTTAGGTGTTTTCCTCTTCATCTGACCATGGTTCATAATGAAGAGGTCCGTCCCAAAATGATTATCCGTGCTGTAGCTTCAAAAAGGACGTTGATCAAACTGGACTATTTAAAAATCAGCTTATATCATGGACTTAGATAGTTGGATGAGTGCTTTAGATTTAACAGCACAAGAACTAGATCACTATTATAGGTACTTTATCACTATGCATACCCCCGAACTCGGAGCCTGGCGACTCCCTGTCAGTTGGATAGGTATGCGTGAAGCTTTATTGAAAGCCCCCCCCCCCTTGAAAAAATGCAAACTTTGAATTTGAAAAACAGACATTAACAGAGCATAATTTTGAATTTCAACATGCCTAAAATGAATTGAAATGGAAAAATATAAAAGGTAAAGAAAATGCTAAGAGTTAAAAAAGATGACAAAAAGTGAAATGTCTTCATAAAGAATTCGCTCTGAAATTTCAATTAGGAGGTAGGAAATAAAATATCTTCATTCTTTTTAATAAAATCCATTAAATTCCTTATTTTCGCTCGAGAGAGTGTTGATGTCATGACCCGTTGCCAACAGACATCCTTGGTTTCTTGAGGTGAAAAGAGCTGGTCATCTGGTCTGGCTTCTGTGGCGTAGTGAATGGGACTTCCTTGCTCGCCGCATCCACATTTGTCCTCTGATCGCAGACGGAATCGGTTTAGATAAGTGGGAAATTGCCCCGTGTCCTGTTGTAAATAGAATTTCATCGCGATGCCAAAAAACAGGATTGTTTCGAATTTTTGAAATGATTTTGTAAATATTTCTGCCAGTATTTCCTGTGTCCCATTGATGCTGCCATCTGTTTCTTGAAATTTCTGACGATTTCTTTTTGAGAAAGCTTCTGGGTGCTGGTAGATTGGTTGGATTTCCTTCTGTTGCAGCACGTTTAGCAAGATCGTCAGCTGCCTCATTTCCGGGGATGCCGATATGAGCCTTGACTATTATAGGTACTGCATGATTATGTCCAATAATCCAAGTCGGTTGATGAGTGAAGATTTTAGTAATTATAGCGAAGGAATAAAAAAGAAAGATAATTGGGTGAAGATCAAGAAAGGCTAAAAGTGATTGTTTTCTTGGTGATATGTACTGAAAGTATAACCATGTCTTAATTTGGAGTTCCAGTGGCTAATGACTGTTTGAAGTGTTTTAATTTAGCTACTCGAGAAATATAAAAAAGAAATCATCCTAGCCGACGAAGGGACTGTTATTGAATGCAAGAAACTGGGTAGGAGGAAGCTTCCCCGACCTTCCCGGGAGTTTTCCTTCCTTCTCACGCAAACCTCTCCTTTCTTGGATCGCAGCCATATTCCCTTTTAGGGGTTTTGTGTGCGGAAGGAGAATCCTTCCCTCCCCATTGAATCCTTGCCCAGTGTGTCACCGGGGGTGAGGTGCCGCCTCCCCGCGCCAAGGTTGAAAAATGCACTCCCGACATTCTTGGAGCGGAAGAAATTCATAGCCAGAGATGGTTTTTCTCTCGATTCATGCCGATTTTATTTTTGCCGAGTAGAAATGAGGAGGGGGGGGGGGGGAATGAAGAGTTGAGAAGAGGACGTTTTGTAATCGCAGCTGCATTCCCGCGGTCTGGAATCGTATCTGCTTTAATATTTCATCAAGTGTCGCAGTAGGACTGCGGAAAATTCAGGTTCTTGCAGAGATTATGGGGTAGATTTTTTTTATCGTTTCATTTCCGACATTTACAACTTAAGTAGCTGGAATTTCGTAATGGAAGGAATGATCACTTACAGCCATTAATAACCTCGATTTCTTCATTTTAAAAATGAGGTAAATTGCAATTTTAATAACAGTTAAATGGTGAGGACCGCGTTGAAGTTTCCACTGATTGAAGGGTAGTGGTAGAATCTGTTTTCTAATATGTATACTAAGGGGCCGCCTATATCCCCTTCTCCTGGTATCTGCTGAACTATTAAACCGATCTTTCACGTCTGCTCTACGCCACGCAAATGGCGTGGCGGCACTCTACGCCATTCTACTTTTTAGCCCATCCATTTAGGCAAGCGATTCGTGACCGCTCCACACCATACAAATTCATCAACTACCAATCACTACGATCCCCGGCTTCTGCGATCTCCTCGGTGAACCATGCACCCCCAGCCCCCCCCCCCCCCCCGCCCACACACGTACCTGCTTCTGTCGCTTTAATGACCCGGCAGTCCAAATGGAGTGGAACAGGTTGGTTATCCAACCCTCCGCGCCACACCACAGCATTACCGGTTTTCCACATTGACGAATGGTTTGGGCGTGGAACGGTCGTGAATGACCACCTTACTCTTAACTACATAGTTAATCATTCAGCAGATAGAAATGAAATAAATAACTATGATTTCGATGTTATGTATGTATTCGATGTATCTAAAATCAACATTAAAGGGCATTTTTTAAAAAATCTATCTAAGTCCATCTGAATTAGAAGTTTAAATGCATCGATAAGTCAGTTTCAAAAGCAAAACGGTGATAGAATAAGTAATTCAACTGAAACTAGTCAAAATTAAGCAACATATTATCTCTTAGAGGATTTTAACGTGCTTAGATAAAAGATGCAAAAATTGCTTTAAAAAAAAAAATTGGAAATTTTATTTTATAATTTTAAAACACAATGAAATTCCTAATGTATTACATTAAAGTTAGATAAATTCTAAAAAAAAAATACCAGTTGCTTAAATTAGGATTTAAAATAAGCCCATTATATTGCATACCATAAAAAATGCATCAGATTTTGGAATATTCTTTTAAATGTATATAATAGTTATTATCTGTCTATAGTATGTATAATAGATACATTTTACAAAATAATAGCCAATTTTTAGGTGCAGCGAAAAATTTGAAGATAATTGTTATGAGTAATTTAAATAAATTTTTAATTAGCGAACTCATTTCCCTTCGTTAGAATGTTTGGGACGCAATTAGACTTCACTTGCACCTGCCTCGGCGTTCTGTCTATAGAGAGGGTAAATATTTATGAAATTTTAAACTCAGGTTCTCAACCTTCAGGACAAGAAGCCGAGATCTTTTACTAAGTTTGTTAAGTCCTCGAATTTACTTTAAAATTGTTGAAATACTAACACAGAAGGCTTATTAACATGTGAAGAGTTTCTGTTAAACAATGAAGTATTTGTTATTTTCCTTTTTTACCATCTACTATGATCAGTACCAATAACGTGCTTCTTATGAACTCCTCACAAGTATATAGTTTTTTATGTAGTATACTAGAAGATTTGTGCCCGTCTAAGACGGGGCCAGAAATATCTCAGATTTGATTGTCACGGATTTACTAACGAAAGTTGTTGAAGAAAATATCATGTAGATTGCTAGAGTGCGTAAGAAATAAAGCATGAAAAACGGAACTGATGAATCAACTGACACTAACTTTCGTTTTATTAATAACTTCATTTGTAACAATTACTTTCATTTTGTTAGAGTAAAAATAATACAAAATCCACCAACATAAAAAAAATGCATTACCAAATACAAAATAAAAAATGATGAATGCAAAAGGAAAAAATATTAAATATAAAATATATAAATATTCAATTCCAAAATTAAGTTCAAAAAGAAAGTACCTTTTTAACAAAAACTAAAATATTCTAAATAGTTCTGAGTGCATGAATTAAATAAAAAGAAAACAAACGACCGTTACGTCATAATTCAACAAAATAAATTAATTCTAGCATAACTCTTTTTAATACTAACAGAGTTCGGCATAAAAAAAAAAGAAAGGAAAGCGTTCAACTCCCATAAAAAAAAAAATCCACTGAGAATGAAGAAATAAATTCATTCTGGTATTGCTATTAAATCATCCCCGTGTAAAAAAAAAAAAAAAAAAAAAAAAAAAGGAAACCGCTAAAAAGAAAAATCTGTCTGAGGTTTTTTTTTTGTTGTTGTTGCCGTCTGGAAAGAATATCTTTTGGCACGTTGCCCACATTCCTTTGCGTTAACGATTTCGTTGGCAAAATATACAAGAGATAGTTTTTGCATGCATAAAAGCATCAACTTATGTTTCGCAGTATGCCAATGGTTTGCTAAGTTCCTCCTTTGAATTCTGCATGTGTCGCAAAACCTCTGTTGTGCCTAGTTAATTACGGCACTGGGTACATGGCACTTGTTAAATTAGCGTTTGTATCCGTATTGTTAAATCTTTGTATCCATTTCTCAAGATTAATCTCCGATGCCTGTTATTCTGCTCTGGACCAAAATGAAAAAACAGTTTTTCTTCACACGGTTTTTGAGGTTTATTTTACTTTTTGTTACAGTTGACCTTATAATTACAAAGTAAATAATGTTTATACGGGCTAAAAATTCCAGAAAGGGTAGGTGACGCATATTGCTTTCTAAAATCTTTTTCGAATCGCCACTTGTCTTCAGTCATGACATTCGCGCGTGTTTACTCCGTTTTCATTTTAGAGGAGGATATTGGGTATTGTAAATTTCAATTTCATCTTCCCGTAGATAGAAATTTCATTCTATAAATGTTGGCTTTACATAATTTCCGTTCCGCCTCCGTCAGAGCATAAAATAAATATGCACTCTTTCGTCTATATTGGTATTTCCTGGTTCGATGGTATCTGCTTTGTTTACAGAGTGTTTCCCCTCGTATAGCGCTTGTATGCGCGCAAGGCCGATAGTTTTTGCTTGAGAGGTAGGTGAATGTAAAAATTTTTCAGCTCTCTCCTAATGAAATTAGGTGAGAAATGTTCAAAAGAGGAAATCTGTTAATCCTACCTTGAATGAAACACCTACCGTCTTCCTTATGTTTACGTTTAGGTAAAATAAGCGAAATTTGGAACAAGCAAGTATCCTATCTGTTAGGTTAGTTAGTAAATAGGAAGAGGCATTTATGCATAGTACTTTATTGAATACCGATGACAATTAGTAACACGTTCGCTTCGACAGTGGATTTGCAGCCCATTCATGCATGTAAAACTTTTGACGCGCCATTGCGTCTGCAGCAATGAGTTGATACTTTTAAACACAAAGATTTCGAAGAACCACACAAGATCCAGAAGTGCATTCATCGCTATTAAATATGTCTGGTTTCCTCTCTACAGTTGTTTAACCTTTTCGACAAGCACCAGAGAGCAGTAGTGAGCATTTCGGTGAGCGTTTTGCACTTCAGGTTTCTTGAGTAATTTACGAAGCCGGATTTACACATTTCCACTCCCTGGGCCAAGCATATTCTGCGTCCCCTCTCAAAAAGTTAATATATTATTTTCAATTTAATATACAATAATTTAACATATAATCACTTAATGCAATCTTTATAATCTTTGGACCTCATCAAATTTTTAATTCACTAACATACTACTTATGAAATAACACAACAGTAAGACCTGCAAATATACTTCATCGAATTTCTTGAAATCATTTGAAATACCAATTACAATTCTTCGTTGGCGCTTTTTTTCGTGACTAGGCTTAAAGGGTTATTGAAGTGGATTGATCTTATTAAATTCATTGTAATGCAAAGAAGTGCTAAGGCAAGAGACGTTAAGAAGACAAAGAAATATATTTAATATAACGAATGCAAATTTCAATAATATCATTTTATATGGCCTTTTAAAAATAATACTGAAAAGTTTGTAGATATTTGTTTGTTATTTCTTCTGTACATGCGCGCCTGACGACTGTGCCTTAGGACATGGCCTAGGTTTGCCCTATGGAAAATCTGGACCTCAGTGGCGAATCTAGGATTCGGGTCGGGGGGGGGGCTGAGGTCATAAAAATTTTGTTTCGTCGTTACTAATGTCAAACCTCAAGGCTAAAGTAAACCAAAACTCTTTAACTTTACAGAATTGACTCACCTGACAATAAGAATCATAAAGAACAATTCAATGCTTTCGATAATTTAATAAAAATTACAATGAAATAACTAGCCAAAAAATGTCTTCGACCGTGTCAAAGCTACAAGTACAAGTGGAATGACTACAAAAATAGGAAAATTTTCGAGCCTGTCAAGCCAGAAATCAATGTTGAAACGTTTTTATTATTTTTTTTAAAGAGGGAAATTAACAAAAAACAATTGTTATGATTTTAAATAACATCAAGAATTCTTCTTGCTTGGCTCTGGGGGGGGGGGGGCTGTTGCCCGATAGCACCCCCCGGATTCGCCACTGCTGGACCTGGTAATAACCTGGTAGATAATACGCTTTCCTTGTAACCGTTGGTATTTAAGAATAGTGAGAAAAGCAGATTCATTTTTAATATACAGTAAAACCTGTTTAAAACGGTCACTGTAAGAAACGGAATCCTGTCTTAAGCGGAAAAAATATTTGGTCCCGTTGAAAAATATAGAAAGATCCATATTGCATTCCCTCCATGAAACGGAATCTGTCTAAGGGCCGTAGCACACTAGCTTATATTTCGTCACCAAGGGCGAGCAAAACCGCTTCTCGGGCGTTTGAACCGGTTTTATTAGCCCTCAAAGCGAAGATGGGAGCTTTCGAACAGAACTAAAAAC
This sequence comes from Araneus ventricosus, assembly GCA_013235015.1. Lineage (NCBI taxonomy): Eukaryota > Metazoa > Arthropoda > Arachnida > Araneae > Araneidae > Araneus > Araneus ventricosus. The sequence continues at coordinate 1,914,361 of BGPR01000030.1, read as the reverse complement.
ATCCATGCAAGTTCATGGGCGTGAATAACTGAACCAATCAGGTTCGACTCGCCAGTGACGTCACTGAAAATTTAGGCGCGATTTTCGGGCAACACATAAGCCATTTCATACCGTGTTCACGCCATCACCATGGATGCTAGAAAATATATTTGGTACAGTGAAATAAGGTAGATGCTCCAGTTTTTGCCACATTAAGAGAAAATTAGAATTTGAATTTTCACAGTGGATGACTAGCTCAAGTTTTTTAATTCGTACTGACACTATTCTTTAGTAACTTTTATTGCCTGTTAATTAATAAAATTCTTTCTCTGGAAAAATATTATATCTTGAGTTATGAATTTTTAAATAATATATCTTAATCTGTACAAGTTTTGGCCACATAATTATATAACAGGCATTTTACTTAATATTAAGCAAAAATAAAGCATTTTCATTCAGTATGCATTTTATTACATTTTCCTTCTTTATAGCAAGTTTTTCATTGCATATGAAATAACTGAATAACAAATTTCTTACTTTTTAATCAATTTGGTGTCAAAGTTTTACATTATTTGTTTGATATTTTTTCTTGTTTATATTTTATAAACATTCAGTAAATTTCTAGTTCTTATAGTATAGCTATATTAAGCAAAAATTAAATTAAATAGTATGATTTTTGGAACAAATTAATGCACCTATTAGTTTGTATCTCTGGTTATTATACATAAATTAAGTCTTAAACGATATAAAATTTATTAAAAAAGAGGCTAGTACTGTCCCATAAAAGCATTTCCATAGATAACCAATCTTTTGTAAATGTTCAAGATATTATGATGAGTCTTCCTTAAGCTACATTTTCACAAAACAAAACAAAACAAAAAACAGTTTCAGTGACACAGAAATCTTTTGGTGTGTAATTTGCGAAGTTTAATATTCATTAATCTTGCATTATAAGTATGCATTGAAGCCATGAATAAACAAATATGATGCATTATATGTTTTATGCTATTCAAAAATGTACTATATTTACACATTTTTTTTTCAATTTATTTTATTTACCTTACAATGGTCCACTTCGTCACTTGTTACTTAAAAATAAATATTAAAAAAAGTATAGATAATTAATAAATTTAGAGTGTAACATAAATCTTAATATGTAGAGAATATGTATGCATTTTTTTTCAAGCCAAAAAAAAAAAAAAGTTCTTTGAAAATAAACAATCAAAATTTACAAAAGTGGTCCATTGTACCCTGGTCTCCCCTATACATAATGTATACTACACTTGCATAAAAATTTATTGTTTTTAAAGGGCTGAATTTACCTCTAAGGGCCTCTTAAACCCTAAAGATAATTAATTTTAGAATTAATAGTTATTTCTGACAGTGTGACGATGAAAGATTACAACACTTGCGAGTACTTGATACATGTTCATGCATTTAATTTTCTTGCAAGTCGCATGTTAAGGAAAAATGACTTAATCATATTGTAAATTACTAAAAAAGAGTTTGTTTAAGGTGTAGGAATGCATCTTATTGGTTAATATAAAATCTGTGGCAAATAATTGCATTTGATAATTACAGAGAGAATTAATGATAGCATAAATGATGAAATTATGGCAATAGCAAATTTAATAATAACTTCATATTAATTGTAAAATCTATTAAAATATGTATGTTTTCGTTTAAATTTTTTCTAACAATTATAGCTTTTTATACAGAGATGTGCAATTCTTTGGGTCTGTTTCTTTGCGAAAAATATAAACGCCAAAAAAAAAAACTATTTGCATCGCCTAAAAGGCAATCACACATTGCAACTGTCGTCCCTGTTTTGGGGGTTGTCAGATCGTAAAGAAGGGACGTCCAACCCCCTTCGGTCAAGGACACATTGAAGGAGAAAGCGCCCATCGAATACTTGCCCTCCCTTGATAACGAAATATAAGCAAGTGTGCTACAGCCTTAACGCGGAAACGGACAGAATTTCAAAGAACAATTCACAATATTTCATTGTTAGAAAACCTGTTCTAACGGAAATAAACTCGCGCGTTTTCCAAAAATTATTTTTTTTTTATATCCTTCAGTAAAAAAAAAAAAAAGGTCAAGTTTCCGATATGAGTGCGAAAGAATTCATATCAATCGATGATGATATTTTAACAGAGATTCCTATTGATAATGTGAATGATATAATTCAAAGGCATACGAACAAAGATAGCAGTGATTATGATGAACGTAACATAAATGAAAATATTTCCTATAAAGAACAACTCTCCATTAATTCACATGGGTCCTTTTCAGTTACAGTAACTGAACTTGAAAAGTTTGCCATAAGTCAGGGAGATGCTGAAATGCTTGAACTTTTGAAGAATACGAGATATTAACGGAGCGAAGAATTATTCATAAAAAAGATGTGTACAGAAAACAATGCTGGATTATTTTAAAATGTAGATTTAGCAAATAAACTTATTTTCCTTAAATTTGTAGCTTTTGAGTAAGGATAATCAATTGTTTAGAGTAAGTAATGACTATGATATATTTATTTCTATTTAATGTCCAAAAGCAATATTATTAAAATAAAATACATATAAACATCTAACTTTTATGTGTTTCATAATTTTTAAATGTGACACTTATTAAAACATAATTATCGTAATGTTTGTGGTATTTTGTTAATCTTAGAATATTTTTTATTACAATCGACTTAATTTAAATAATTATTAGATACATTTAATGAGCCCTGCATGAAACGGAATCCTGTCTAAAACGGAAAATTTTTCTATTTTCTTTAGATTCCGTTTAGTACAGGTTTTACTGTATATAATACTTACATTATTTTGAAGAAGTTATTTACATGCCGTTAGATCGTGGCCTAATAGAAGTTGACAAAGTTCATCACAGATGCAAAAATATCCATACCCTGAACTCGAGCTCCGCATTCTCGTCCGAATGGTATTCATCCCTCCTCTCTAGCAAAAAACACGTGACCACTTTTCGATTTACACCGATTCGCTATCGGTCTCGAAGGTAGTTGGCTAGGAGTTGTAATGGTTTCTCATGTGTGGTTTTATATCCAAATTCAAAACAGATCCAGTTTGTCTTTTATGGTTTTATTGACACGCATAACACCACTACGACACATATATATACACAAGTAAAATCACATGGCTTATAGCCGGATCAAAATCTACACCCGCTCGGGGGTAGGGTCAAAAGGAATCTGAGGATGAATCCCTGCGGGGGTGGGGATGACAGTTCTACTTTTCCCTTTCTGGGGATTACTGTAGTCAAGTTGCCACAGGAGTCTTACAGCGCGTTCGGTTTCGAACACTACGATAGAAAATACTACAACATGCTGCCATGGGTATTACATAACTAAGTGGTACAAGCAACTGACGATCAAATGAATAATGAATCGAATTTTTGGCAAATCGAATCGTATATATGTGTTGTCCTGACGTTTATTACTGGCTGTTGCCAACGCGAAGATCGTTTTCCTGCCGCAAATCGGATCCTGCTCAAGTTCAGGGTGAAAAATTAACTAAGGATTGAATATTTTGCAGTTTTTGAATTTTAGGAAAAACAATTAAATGCTACGATTGTACGCTGCAGCTCTGTATTGTTTTTACGATCCCGTATGGATCGTGATCTAAACTCTTCAGAGAAAAGCAATATATTATATGTCATTTATACTTCTGTAAGGTAATTTTAAAATCTTTGCGTACTAAATTAGTAAACTGCATTAAATATATCAAGGAATCGGCGGATACTTTTTACAAAATGCAATAGGCATGATGTATAATAAAATTGATGCAGTTTACAGAAATGGATCAAATATTAGGATTTAAAATGAAAATATTTTAAACACTTTCTTCTAATTTTTCAGACAGTATATTTCTTTTTTTTAAAAAATTCATATTGAATTACGTCATTGATTTGTTTCCGAAATTCGTTGATAAAATGTTCTCTATTAATATTTATATATTATATTGACTAGCAATATTTTGACTAGCTTAAAAAAATTAGTTTTGTTTTTATCAGTTGCCGTTTGCGATGTGGACATAGTTATGTGTTATTCAGGTAATGTCTTTCTACGGATTTATTATATTTCTTTCGTTCCTTTCTTAATGCTTAGAAATGGTTTACACGTAATGTTAGTAATAGATTAAATATAATTTCTCTGATTATTTCATTTCTAATTAAAACTTTTGTATCGAGTTCAAAATGTATAGTTAGCCAAGACGCCTGACAGTCAGATGAATGCTGCTAGGTGTTTGTGTTTATCGATTTCAAATCGGTATCCATTTTCTGGCTTGTAAACAACACGTACAAAGTGCGTTTTGATGAGCCTTTCATTACTTTGAGTGGTGTTGAACAAGTTTATTCAATCATCGAGCCTACCTACGCATAATAACCAGCAGCTGAGAACGTGCTTTCAATGGAGTTGTGGATTTCCCCTTCGAAAAGATTATATTGATTTCAGCTGAAAATTGGACAGCTTGTTATTCAGAGGCTCTATTTTTTCTGTTATGCCTTTTGCGTCAAAGTATTCCTGCGATACAATTTACTTTGTGTTTGCAAGCTGTCTCCTATTCTCAGCGGAATATTGGAAAATTCCTTCCATGAAAGAGACAGCTTTCGCACATAAACAAGCCGTGATTGGATGGAAAGCAAGAACGAGGTCTGTGAGTGTTTTTAAAGAACGTGTTTACCTATAAATTTCCAAAAATTTGCTGGATTATATGACGGCCTGAGGATCGCCAGTCTTGTCGAAAACAACTTCAGAGAATGATATTTTCTGTTTATTTCTATTTTGATGAGCATTTCTGATAGAATGATGGTCAGACGCAGTGCTCCAGTTGTTTGTCTCATTAATTAGAGAATATCAAAGATAGTAAATTCTAGTATCGCATTTACGCGTTTAAATATCCTTCGTATAAATGTGAAGAAGCTGAACATGCCTCTTCCTAATTACTGATCTAAACAAGGATTAAATATGTTTTGTTGTGAAAAATAAGAGGGAGCTCATAGTTATTTTTTGGTTGTTTCCTATTGATTGTGTGTTGCGACTTGTTCAAACTTAGAACATGCACTATAAAGTAAAATTTTATGCATTTAAAATTGCATCTTTTCCTTTCCTTTTGTTTGGAGTATTGTTTCCCAATCTTTGCGAGAACGAATGCGGGTGGTATACAAAAAAAAAAAAAAAAACACCAGTGATGGGGGGGGGGCGAAGCGCACGGCCTCTTCGACCCCTAATAAATTAATTTAGCTTTGGGTGGTATACAGGGTTATTCGTAGGAGTTCCGACAAACATTAAGGGTAGGTTCGACGTACTCAAATAAACCTCTTCTATTTTGGAACATATTGGCGAAGACATCATGCGTGCTCTCTGTCGGTACAAGAAAACCCAAAAATAAATTAATATAGATATGGTTTTCAAAACAGGTTCTTTGGACATTGTACATAAGGTAGCAGACTGCTTAAAACATACGAGCGCTTGACCACAGTGAATAGTGGAAGTTCTAACTTCAAACTTTGTTTGGTGCAAACACCCAAACAGTTCATGGCGAGGTACATGTTTGCATGAATACAAACGCACCGCTGTTCGCCCGTTGCCAGTACCTGATACGTATACTGAACACCCGTCTTTTATCTCAGCATTGCTGTGCAACTTCTTCCTATTTTCGCGACGTCTTGGACTGGAATCGCAATGGCTCGTGTTGACCATTTACTTTATGCCAAACAACGCCCTCTAACACGCACAGATGACGTTCTCGTCCATATGCTCAGATGTAAAACTGATTTGTTTTCATAAACCTGACTTACCCATAAAGTTTGTGGGATCCCTTTCGAATCACTTTATTTTTTAACGAGAATGTAATCCAAAATGCATTTAAAAAAAATCATTTTAATTGTTAAAGTTTAATGTGTTGCCTGTCATAAATTTCGATTTCTAAACAGTGTAGAGTACTTCCCTAAACATTATAAGATTTTTCTCTCGAGTATTCTCGATCATTTACGAATATTTAGTCCTAAGCAAGTATAATTTGGAAACAGCCATATACTGCAAATTTAGTTTTTTGTTTGTTCAAATATCTGATTTCCGTATTTCGGGTTTGTTTACTAGCGATTGTTTGGGCGGCGTTTCGCTTAAGCAATTAATCTCTGCACCTTCACATTAGAATTTGAAATTTAATTTGTAGTTTGTCGACAAGAGAAAAAAAAATTTTTTTTGGTCGATTTTAGGTGGGCATATTATGCTCTCTAATTCAATTTAAGTAATTGGATATATTCTATTTTTTAGGAGTAGGCGATAATTTGAACTAAAAACGTTTTATAATATTGATTCAAATATAAAAGTTCGCCAAGTTAAATGATACGATATCAATTTTTTTGGTTAACAACAACCTTTTAATAGATAATATAAGTTGAAAATAATATAATATGTCGGAAATAGAGTATTTCTGAGTAAATTTGCAAAATATTAATTCAGAATTTTCTTACTGCATGACACCACTGTTACGTGATAAAATATATAAAAAAAATTAAGTACGTGTTTCATCATTATTTCAATACAAAAATTTGTGAGTGAAGCTCACGCGTATCGTTTTTATTTATGAATGATTCGAGATTTTTTTCCCCCATTTTTCATTTTTAAATAGTTGAAACTTATTTTTAGATATATTTTTGTGATATTATTATAAGTGATTATATGGCATTCAAAGCATGTTAATAACTTCCGCGAGCAGAAGGCGCACATTTCTTCTCCAAAATTTGTATTTTATTTACGCAAGTTTTTGTTGCATAGTATTTGCACATCTCAATCTCAATTTCTTCAGCAATATTTTTATAGTCTGTGAAAGTTCTTCGATTTTTCATCGAAAAAATAGCTAGGATTTCATAAAATAGTTAACTGAAATAAAATAAATATATGTGAAATCTCCATAGGTTATGTTCGTGCAAAAGGTTCTTAGCTGGATCGTACCCCTAGAAGAGGCAAAAGCTCAAAGAAATGGCGAAGATGAAGACATTTCTTCCGTGTCGGATGAAATTAATGAGGAACCTGAAGATTTCGATCAGGCAAGCGATCCTAGTTTCGGAACCCTGACCAGCATTCTGGAGCCAGACAGAAACCCGGCTGATCTACACTGCAGTTCAGAGGATGTTGAACTTGCTGAGAAGCACAATCATAGGAAGGATAAAAAATTGATGCTTGTAGATAATGCGCCATCTTGTAATTCTGGTTATTCAGATGTAAATCATCGCAACCTTCGTAAGCCTGTACTTGCAACCAGTGACTCTAGACAAAATGCATCGACGAACAATATTTTGGCGGAATATGAAGACCCTAGAGCTGCAGGAGGCGATTTTACACATTACCCTGCCATCGCTGAATGTCATCCAAAATCCGTGCGTCACAATGCCTCTCAGGCGAATATCGAATCTATGGCTAGAATTTCAAAACCGCGGAAGAGTGTTTCCGTTCAAACGGTACGCACAAAACGCGTGGATTCGAAATGCAATGATTCATTGAAACCGTTGCCGGTTACTTCGGGCCCCCTCAAGAAAGCTCTCGTCAATTTAGATGCTTTCTTTTCCAAAGATTCAGTCTTAGAAAGCGACAAATACTCCGTGGATCCAATATTGTACGGGGAACTGCTTGTTCTGGGCTGCAACGGCAGCGCTCCGCAGCACCTCCAGCGCCAAATGAAAAGCAGGTTCACACTTCGCAAACGGTATCACCCTAATGGCGTGAAAGAGGCTTTCAGCTTTGTGACTAACCAGGCTCAGCCGCTCAGCCGACCCCTCACTGCTCATACAGTCTCCTTCAACGTGTCCACTTCAAGGTCCGTCGTCGTCGAATACGCCCGAGACAAGTCTACGGATATGTTTCAGATTGGACGCTATGAATCATCCCCGGTGGATATCAGAGTCGTGGACTTGAATCAAGCTAGAAATGGCGTTTCCCGATTTGCCTGTCGCATAATCGTTGAAAGGCATGGCGCCCATCAAGCCAGGGTGTACGCGGCTGCGTTTGACGCCACAGGCAACATCTTTCTGGGAGAGTGCGCTGCGGTTTGTGTTAAAGAGGGCAAGATGGATGGTTTCACGACGAACGGTGTCCTTATTCTGCATCCCAATTCTCAGTGGAGGGAAATATCTGTGTGTGGAAACATTTATCCGCTTCGGTCTCCAGAAGTCGAACCTACGAAAAGACCAAGGATTGTCGAAGAATCTAACGTACTCCAGGATGGCACATTGATAGACCTATGCGGAGTCACCCTACTTTGGCGCTCTAAAGAAGGGCTTGTGAGTACACCCAATGAGGAATGTCTGAAGAGAGCTGAAGGTTTGCTTCAGGAACAGGCTCTCGAGTGCCACTTGCTTCCGCACTTGACTTCCAACAGTGCAAAGGATCACACGTATGTTTTCATGTCTTGTGGTCACCTGATGAGGCTGCGTGTCCTTTCGGATAATATGGAAGGCTGGAGTTGTCCTGTGTGCCGGTGTGTGGGGCCCATCGCCGAGCTGAAAGTGGGAAAAGAGCCGGGCTTCTATGTGGACCGGGATTTTCCATCTTTTGCTTTTAGACCGTGTGGTCATGTAACTACCCTGAAGACGGCCGAGTACTGGTCTGCCATAAAAGTGCCCGAGCATAGGAACATTCAAGAAGCATTTTGTCCATTTTGTGCCACTAAACTTAATTCTATCACTAAATATGTTGAATTAGCATATCCACAATAACGAATCAAGTTTTGGTTTTGTCCTTAGAATAGAGAATTCTTCAAATGAATGCATATAGATATGTTTGGTAAGCTACGGATTCATCATTTAGTATAAAGAACATGTTGTAATTTCATTTAAAAAAAATGTGAACTTTGAAATGCTCCATTCGAACTTAATTTTGTTCATTTGTTTATTCTTGTAGTTTGATTTAATTTAAATGCTTATAATACAATAAATTTAGTATATGTTTCACTCGTTTTTGATTTTCGAGAGTGTGCTCCGTTTACATTGAAATCACCCTTAAAATTTGCCTTGGAGGGGGAGGAAAATAGCGCTTAGCATGCATTTTGATAAATTTTTGTGTTCCTATTTATGTAATGATTTGAATAAATTCGGCAAATAGTGAATGAAATTAAGTAACTGGACGTCAAAATTCAAGTAAACGGTAACACAGAACGTATTTCCCAAGGAAAAAAAAAGTTTGAAAAGTTTATTTTGAAGTATTCTTAGTATGCCATTTGAACAGAAAATGCCTTTGAACGTAAGTAACTCATTCAGTTCATTCGTAGATTATTTGAACAGATGTCTGTTTGCTGTGATTGACCTCGAAGGAATGCCCGTTTCGTAGAATTATGCGTTTGTTAACATGAGCGGGAAATCATGAATATCTGTGTAAGCTAGATTTCTATAAACGTGGCGTGATAGCTGTATCCTTTGCCCTAATGGCATTCTTAATATTTTTTCTTTTAATAAATTAAATTACTTTGTTGCTGTGACAGAACGCTTTAACTTACATCAATCACTGTCTCGCCTGTTGTTCCAATGCTTCGATATACGGCATCACTGGCGAAATTTTGTAATATTGGCGACTTTTTGGTTAAAGTTAAGTTTAAGGTACGAGCATTCCCGTTTTTTGGATTAAAAAAAAAAAAAACCCTAGATTCCTAACATTCAATGAAAAAACGAAGCTATGAGGTTCCCGCTTTGCTAAAAGCGAAGCCGCTGATGTTTTTTTAAGTTTAAAAAATTGCCAGGAATGCGTACTCAAGAGAAACACTAAAATGTTCAACAAAACAGTCGCCATGTTTGTTTAGACAACACAACCGACGCCATTTTTGTTTACGCAATTAAAAAGTCGCCAAAATAACAAAATATCGCCAGTGATGCCGTATATCGAAGCTGTTCCCGAAATTGCGTACTTAATTGGCCGCAGTTACGCTATCGGAAAACGGCTACCAAGTTATGGATTTCAAAATCGCTACTGAAAATTACCTAAATGTTGCCGCCGTGGTGCAAAATTGAATCGACTGCAATCTGTTGCTTAACAGCTTACTTATAACGCAGTAATGAATTTTGAAAAACAATTTTTTATCAATTTTTTTGTAATGTTTGTGAAAGAAGCTACGTCTCAAAGTAATTGGTTCCCTACTGCATAATTGCGTCCAATTTAAATTTACGCTTACTGAGGAAAAATGTGGAAAGTTCATGGTACTTCTACTAAGTAATCAGCGGGGTTATTCACCCCTCGACATTTTTGTACGATATAGCCCTCTTTAGTGTTTTGTTCGAGGTATAGTGAAGAGAATCGAGTATCCAATCTGGACCTCTTCCCTTTGACCGATCGGGACCAAAATTTATTACAAATTTTGGTGTATATGCAATAAAACTCCGGGAATCCGAAATTTCGGATAGTCCAGACATCTTTGTTTTCAAATTTTCTAAAAATTTTCACTTAAAACTGAAGGGAAAATAATTACGATTCAGGAACAAAGCTAATATTTATTACTAACTTAAAAGAAGTATTCGAATTGGTTTTTAATACAGTAATACAATTAAGAATGGATACAGGACCTTTATTAGTAGAAAGAAACGCAGATATCTTCTTTTGACCCTCAACTTGTTTTCCACTATACCGTGCGAATCGCCGCGTGCTCTTTCCGTACGGCCTCACAGGGCACCCAGAGTCAATACTCTGCTGCATTTAGAAGATTAACAAGATGCATGCAAGAGTATTTTGCCGAATTTCCCGGAATTCGAAGAGAGGCCAGCCCCAATTAGTTCGGATTCCTGGTGTTCTACTCTAAAAATTCAGCCACCTTGCGTAATCCGTTTTCGAGTTATCGCATTCACATGCAAACGGATAGAGAGATCGACAGGTGCCCACCGATCGATGGATTTGGTCCAGAATTTGATGCAGATCTACAATTGCTACATTCCATCCATCTAGCTCATTTCGTTTTTGAGTTATCTTGTTCAGATGTACCCGAACGGACAGACAGGGACTCTACTTTTACGAATTCCGTCCAAAATGCGGTACGGATCTACAATTATGGTGTGAAAAACCGCAAACCAAATTTCATTTATTTAACTAAAATGTTTTTTTTTCGGACTCTTGGAGGTGTAAAACCTCTAGATTCATCTAAATCTGGAGATTGAATTTTTGGATAATTATAATACATTCTCTTTGTATACTTCGTGTTCGAGAAAGTAACCAGCGGGAGTGGTCTCCCCTAAACTTTCTCGTATACTTTCAAACAAAGGTGTCAACCCCAAGCCCCCACCGCATAAAAATTGTGGACCTATGGGAAGGTTCGAACGCCACGAGAACTCCGATTATTTCCTCAGAGACATTGAAAACACGTAAAAACAACTAAACAAATGAAAATAAAATACGCTAAGCGGGAGCAGAATGCGCCAAATGGAGAAAAAAGATAAAAAACGGAATAAAAAGCGCCAAGCAGCTGTTATTACGCAATGCATGAAATAAGACGGAACTAGGAGCCGGGGCTGCGTTAGATAAACCAGTACGCATGCGCTTGGAGAACGGATGAGAAAAATTAAATATGCAATTTTAACGCCTTTTTTAACCGATTGACACGAAAATTGGACACAAATCTACAATTAAGATTAGAAGGCCACATACAAAATTTAATTTATCTTACTAATTTTGTTAAGAAGTTATTAAGTTCAAAAGCATGCGATTATACAGACCGACAGACAGTCAACCCTTTGACGGATTGGGCCCAAATTTTTATATGGACCTACATTCATGATGATAACACTGTGTACCAAATTGTATCCATATATCTATTCAAGTTTTTGAGTTATAGTGTTCACATGAACGCGATTCCCGTAGACGGATTTTGTCCAAAAATTGATAGAAACTTACACATTATGTGTCAAGATCACATACGAAATTTCATTCCGCAGCTCTAATAGTTTTCGAGCTATCGTGTTCGCAGACAGGCATAATTTCAAAATTGTGTTTTTCGGACTCGGGGAGGTCTGAAAAGTGGAGATTCGCCGAAATCTCGAGTTCGAATTTTTTGACGATTACAATATTTTCTCTTCGTGTACGGGAAAGTAAAAGGTTAACCCTTAATAGCCCGATTTTTTAATAATTGATTTTAAATGTTTTTTGACTCTCGTTTCTTGAATAAAACATGAGAAAAATACTTTAAAGAATCCTATTTTGTTTTAAATATGATTTATGGCTAAAAACAGTTTGTTACCAATTGAGAGCACTGAACTTAATTTCTGAAAATAATTTACTTAATAAAACTCTATAATGTTAAGCACAGATAAATCTTAATAACTAATAATAAGGATAAGGAATTTCCTTCAACATTTGTAGAATAAAATAGGGGTTTCTCAAGAGCACAAACAAAGCAAAAAAGATGCAGCCTCAAGTGAAATACATCAATATATTTTTATTTTTGTATCAGCACTCAGGCTGCCTCCTATATGTTGTAAATTCATTTAATAACATTTTCTGTGTATATCCTATGGACGACAACAGACATTAGAGCTTCAGTCTTATTGTCAAGATTTTAGGAGACAAAATTGGGTATGTTGCTTAACCAGTTAACTGTTTATGACGAGTATACTCGTCATGAAAAAAGTACACGATTTTGTGTTATGTCGAATATATTCGTCATGAGTAAACAGTAGTGACAATTTGCAGTTTAAATTTCAATTTTAGTGAAAACTAAAATATATCCGTAAACTTCAAGATGTTTGAAATATTTTGAGGCCAGGTCGAAATAAAAGTTTATAATTAATAATTATGAAAGAACCGTATATGGTATGAATTATTTTGACTTATTAGTCACCACTGAAGAAATGACGGATTCATATATTGTTTTAGCCTATGCAATAAGTGGGGCAATATTTTTGTGTGATCGAAGAAAGTGAATTAGTCTGTATCAAGCCGTCACCAAATCAACAAGTATAGTACATTACAGTGCAACGAAAGAATTTTAAGTACGTAAATATTATAAAGTTGTGCAGAAAAATGTAAAATGAATGAATGTGAGTAATAAAATAAAAAAAAAGTCATTTCGCACATTACAACTTAATTCCACATACTCTGTGTTTGACGAGTATACTTGCCATCGCTTGATTTGTGCGATGCAGTTTGTATGCACATTTTCCAAGACCGTCGAACGCTGGGCATTTAAGGGTTATATTTCGTATTTAGGCTTCTGCTGGCATCGTTTTATCGGTTGGATAGTTTCTTTGCAGTAATGAGGCTAAGAAGGGGAATCTGCCTAAATAAGATGGAACAAAATGAGAGAAGGGCGCGGCCTTTTGTGGTCAAGTGTGTTGGCATGCGTGGTTTATTCGTGAGTCACGCCGCTTAAAAAAAGTTAAATAATTCAAGTACCCTCCTGGTCTTGTGCAGGTGTGTTGGGAAACTATACCTCGGCACGAACTTGCCGTTTCTTTGAAAGTGGATGCATTGATTCGTGAAATCATCATTAAAGTTACTGTTTAAAATTATGCAAGTAGGAGGAGAACGTGACGGTCGGTTTTGATTAATTTTATTTATTCTTGTCTTCGGCTGGCTGCATTATGCATGTGCCATGATAGATCGTACATTGAAAAAACCTATTGGTTTGTGAACAAGAAGAATGGAGAGAAAAGCATGAGTGCAATTCTCGAGAGAAACATTAACACGAGGATTTTGTATAAGCTCATTGAGCTATTATTTTTTTTTACTTAGTAAATAACAGCTTTCTTTAGCGTATTGAACTCAAAGTCAATACTGGCCTAATTAAACAAAGTTGGGGGGCGTTAATGGGTGGAGGAAGGGGTCACTTCAGTTTCTGTAGAAACTTCAATTTATTTTCGAAAATGCAAACCTAAAATGGTTTTCTTCCCGATTCTTGACGTGTAACGGGAGATACTATGTTCTTTGTGACTATTTTCAAAACCGTTCTAAGGTAATGACTGGGGCAACATAATCAAATCTATCTTGAAAACCAAACTCATCAAACCTAAGATGATGATGGTAATTCTGGGTTTTACAAGAGACATACATTTTGTAAAGGAATTCAGTCTCAACTTTAAAATGTGATTGGACTTGGCAAAAGTAACAATTTTCGTAATACTAGCTGATCCTGCGCAGAGCATCTGCGCTGGATTATACGCCAACGTCTAGAGCCAAACTGGCGATTCAGTGCTCCAAGAAAATTCGTCAAGACAAAATGAGGCGCCAACTGTTGTGCGCATAACAGAAAAGTAGCTAATGTACATTGTACAATGATCATAATAGTAAGTTCTATGACGAATTTGTGAACTGAAACGATTTTATATTCACTGACTTAAACTATTTTGACGTGGATCTAAACGTTCTCTGGCTCGCATAAGCCCATTTGCTTAATTTCTAACTGCTCTCTTTTGAATAATTTCATTCAAAGTTTCATTATATTATAAGAAATATTGTGAATTCTTCATCTTAAACTTTTTTTCTAGAGAGAGAAAGTTATTTTACACCAGAACGAATATAGTAACTGGCTATGAATATGAAGTTATGCCTAACATGGGGGAGGCTACCGGTTTTGTTTCGTAAACAAGCCGATCGTTGCCATCGGCAAAAGAGAAATTAACCTCTTTTCTGTGCCACATACCTTAGCGTTTTATATATATATACTAGCTGTGTGGCCCGGCGTTGCACGGGCTATCACGAATAATAGGATATTCCCGGGCGGAGAGAAGTGAGGTCACGCGAGACCTTGGGATCCATATATTTTCATATGCTCCGCCTCCGTTTTTCTCTACAATCAACAAATATTGTCACTTACTTTCCCTAACAAACGTTATGAAGTTCAACACTTTAATGCAAAAAAGAAAGAAAAAAAAAGGATGAAAAAGATATTTTTCCATTGTTTATAAATCCAAACACAGAAGCTGGCTCAAAAAGAAATACCAACTTCCGTTAAATAAATAAAAAAAAATGCGACACCGGATGCGAAAACTAATAATAGGGGAAAAAAGAATCCGTCGTGAATGAATTCACCATGCTGCCAATAGATGGCAGCACGTCAATTCATTCATTTTGACGTTTTTAATTAATATCTTTTTAACTGATTACAATTTCGGAATTTAAATAGTCGAAATGGATTCATTGGATTATTTTCCATCTTTTGGTACTTACGGCTAGTTTCAGGATTCAGTGGTTCGTGAGAAGATAGAAGGATATAGATACATATGTTTGTTTACCTTCGAATTTTAATAAGATAGATAGATACTGCGTGGCGGAAGGTAGTCAAAAATGGCTTTTAAGCTAAATTCATCCATCCTAAGGAAATGCCAGTAATTTTGGATCTTACAGGAGAATATTCATTCATAGTTATTCTCGACCTATCCGAAGCCGTGCGGTCTAAACGACGGGTCGCACGAAGCAACCCCATCCAAACAATTCAACTTTCAATTTACAAGAGGGATGAAAAGAAACAATAAAAAGAAGACTCAAAGTGGAAAAGCAACGTTAAAAATTCTTTAACAATGTCGGAAAAGGCCCGCTTAAAAAATTCAATTTTCAGTAAGTGCTTGAGTTCTTTTCTTTGCCAATTTCTTGGCCAAGACTGCCTCAAATGAGGCAACATCTGACACTCAAAGAGCACATGAAAAAGAGAACCGTGGGCTGTCTACGCGGGCACTGGGGATCCTTGCCAGACAAACGAGCCTGCTGAAGAGGAAACACGCCATGCCCCGTACAGGAGAATATGCAGGGTGTGACAAAAAGATGATACCAACTTTAAGAAGTGATAGAACATGGAAAAAAATAATTCTCGTATTACAGTGCGAGGCAAATGTGAATGCGGAATGAAGAATTTTTTTATTCATGGTCATTTATAAGATTGTTCAATCAAATGACTATCGGCTATCATCATGCATCAGGCGGCGGAGTGTCACGTTCTTCTGCAGTAGCAACACTGATTCTAACCACTTTCAAAATGTACGCCTGTTACTCCGTCCCAAACTGACGCAAGACTGTACTACCTCATTTTGTATATGTATTTTAGAAACGGCAGGTAACGCAGCATTTCAATGTTGTCTTAACGTTGCGAAAAACATATTTTTAGTTATGCCTTTGAATTCTGACGATAAATACCATGAACTTTTCAATGATGCAGTAAAAATGATCATATATTATTTTGATAGCTTTGTTTTTTTTCTCCGAAGTCACTTTGTTTGCTTTCTCAATGAGCATGGTCGGTTTTTATACCGGAAAGACATTTCATTTTCGTGACTAAGTTTTTGACTCGTCTCATACTGCGGATCCATACGTTCTGTCATACGTTGCTTAAGAAAAATCTTTGCATCAGAATCCATTTCGAGATAGTTCTCTCGAATTCAAGTCAGATTGCGAGCCCATCTGGTGACATCACTTCATTGCTTCTCAACAATATCTGCAACTCTTTCTTTAATTTTGTTCTGTTGCTTCATCTTTTGAGTACATGATATGGAAATTGCAATGCATCTTACTCGTGATGCAGTAAAACTTGGCTAATTCGAAGCTGGCGGGACCACAATAAGAGTATCCAAAAATTCTAATTAACAAAAAATGGGTAGAAATGAGTACAATTAGAGAAAACGATTATTTTCAAATTAAAAATGGCAGTAAGTATTTATTTTTGATATTTAACAGTTGTAATTCATAAAAGATGAACCTAAGTAATTTTAATAAATATAATTATAATTAAAATTTTTGCTGTTCCAAAAATACTTCAATAGTTCAATAATTTTAATAAACAGTGTACAACGCTTTGAATACAACAATTGTGCTATAAAACTTTAAAATAAACCGTATAATTCACATCTAATGCATTCAATGATCTGAAATGTGGGAATTTTTTTATGCTTTTTGGTTGAATACATTGTGCAGCGGTAAAGCCCTCCCGTGAATTACGGGCCTTGAAAATTTTTTCTCTTGCAGACAGTGACGGCCCACGGTACGGACGTACTTAACTAACGAAAACAATTCAAAATAAAAGCACTTTTTTACGATTTTGAGTTTTGACTTTGAATCAGCCGAAATAAATTTGAATTATTGACGATGTTTTAGTATTATTTTAATGGGAAGAAATTTAAGGGATCAAAGAAAAAATTCAAATTAACGACGGATTCGAATTAAAAACTTTCTCATTAACTGAGTTTTAAGGTATATGATTTTTATCAACATATGTTTTACTGGCGGAGGTTTTTTTTTAAATTTATTATTTTTTTTTCATTCACGGCTGAATCACAGTATAATTTTAGCAGAATATAACATCGGAATATAATTGCATGCAATATTGATAAAAAGAGAAACGGAATTTTGATGGAAAGGCAGGTTGCGAGTAAATGCTACAGGTATTGAGAGGATTTTGATGATGATATGATATATATGCATTGATGTTATACATATAAAATGTAGGATGCAATACCAAAACGGGGGATTTTGGTTCTCTAGAAATAGTAAGAGGAAGAAATCGAATGTGAATAGTCCCATCTGGAAAATTGATCATCGCCATTTACTCTGGTAACGATGTTTAGTCGTTATTATTAGATTGCAGAGTAATATGTAATTTATCTGAAAACTTTTTACTAAAGCAACATTAATTATGTGGTTGCTCGGCGTGGAGTTTAATCCCGCGCATTATAATAAATTGATTTAAACACAATGATTATTTATAGAATCACTAAAAACTATATATTTGAACGATTTCTTGTAGCTCCATTTTCAAGTCATGTAAAATGAAAAATGCTCTTCCTTAATTCAGGTTCAGAATATGCTGAGACGCCCTGTCGACATGGTATAAGAATTGTCATTAACGCATGTGTTTTATAGTATTAACTTTTATTAACTACTGATAATTTAATAAATTTCTGGTGTGCGTCTTCTGTATATGGGAAAAATTAAACTTATCATGAGATACTTTATTAATAAAGAACCATTTTCCCCGTCATCAAACGTATTTGCCTTAATTTCTATTCTAAAATTTCATTTTGTTTCTTAGGCTTCTTTCTACTTTAAATAATACATTTTCTGGAACATGCTATTTATATTTTTTTGATGTTTTAATAAATTAAGTAAAAAAATATATATATACTTCCATGGTAAAAAGTAATTTCAGATTCATTCCACTTATTAATATATATATATATATTGAAATTGAAACATTTAATGATTTAAAGCATGTCGCCTGAAAAGTGTGGAAGCTGAAAAACGGGTGATGAAATGTTTTCTGTTTGATTAATTTTTGTCTTTCCGCTATCTACTTCCATTAAGCTCTTGACCCTGATTGATGCGCCGCTTTGTAATCTATATTTCTGAATTTTCTGCTTAACTTTATAGAAGTTCGGCAGTTTTTTATAATAGCACAGTTTATATTTCAAACAACCAAAAATCAGGATATCACTAAATGATAATATTTTTTCCTTTGAGATTAAGGTTTTATGGAAATTATATTCCTTACTTGGATGTATTTTAACCAAGCTGACGTCATGGAAGATAGATCCGTTGGTCTCTATGCAGAGATTATTCTTCTTAAAGCTTTCTCTAACAATATTTTAAGGGGTTTTCATAGATGTTTGACTTTATTTGGTTTACTAAGAGTTATGTATATTTTAACAAATCTTTCACTTAACACTTGTGCTTTAAAAAGTTATTCATTAAACTAAATTAATAACTTTTTAAAACTCATAATTCTATACCTTACTTTTGCTGGTAATGAAATGTGTAATGTTTTGAGTTGTGATGTCTTATTATAGTAAATTTTTCAGACATTCAAGAGTTCTATGAGATCACTCTGTTGGACGACACAAAAAGCATCCAGCAGAAAACAGCAGAGACGCTCCAGATAGCCAGCAAATGGGAAAACAGTCCACCCCTTACCCAGAATAATGAAGTAAGTGATGTTTTTTTCTTTCTGACTTTTCGCTATGGTGTAGAAAGTGTGAACTGTGAGCATTGGATTATACAAAGTGGGCTAAAAATCTTTCCCTGATTTCAAGAATTAACCTCTTGCCATACGATTTTATTTAACCTCCTAATTAGATGCCCCCGCCCATGTGGGATATTTTTTTATTATTTCAATGTATTTAAGATGGTAAAGGATACTTGAGACATTTAAGCGTGTCCAGGTGATTTTTCTATTTAAAATTAATTGCTTCGTCTGAGTTTGCAATAAGACCAGTTATCTTCGCAAATCTCAACCTGCTCCGCCTTTGTAGCTCTGAGAATGTCAACACTCTCTCTCTGCCGATAAAAGCAATGTGTGGATTCTTCGAACCCCAGATACGGACATTATGGTTATTTACTTTCCTTGAGACATGATAGATAGATTCATCTGAGAAAATAAACATGATTTATGTAAACGTTACTGTCACTTATTCTATTGAGGATCTCGACTGCATATTCAGCATGTCTGGAACAATCATCTACTTGCAAGGCTTGAACGACGGGCGAAGTCCATATTTGCTTCCCTCACTTTAGAAACCACTTCTCGAAAGGTCACCAAGGCTATCAGTTTCTTCTGAACTTGTCAAAACCATAAAGCAGCGGTATGAAATCTGGTGGATTGCGTTCATTACAACGTCTAAATTCCCGTTGAATGTTTAGGGTTGGCAGAACAGCTTTTGCTTTTACTTTGAGGTATCAAAGAAGAGAAAAATAAGTATTTTAAATAGCGTGACTGTTTCATTGCTCATAGTTGACTATCCAAAAAGAAAAAAAGTTCTTAAAGGAAGATCCCTGCTCCAATCAAAACATATATTCTAATTAACCTAATTAGTATCATAATTATTTCCTTTCGAATTATCTCTGTCAAAATCGCTTATTAAGAGTTACAAATCTCATTAAAAGTGCGCAATTTTTTGGGAAAGGGGGGGGGGACCTCCGTACTGATTAACGGGTTTAGTTAGCGGCGTGTTAAAAAAAAAAATCGATCCTCAAGCTTCCTGCTTTATTTTCTCCCTCCCCCTCCCTCCACGTTGTAGTTTTTATGGAGACACTTCCCTCTTATCATTTGCTTTTTCGAAGCTGCGTTATCTGCAGAATGTTTACGAAAAAACTGATTAGAACTTTATTTGGCTTTCTGAAAAAGGACGAGTAGGGTTGAATCGGTAATGATGATAAAAACAGAATTTTTTATTCTCTCTCTGTTATCGGCATCAGGAAGAGTTTTGTTTTTCGCTCCTTTTCCATGCCGACAACCATCCGGAAGTGGAGTCGGTGTAAACATTCTTTGCAGTTCATTGTGTCCGCTATCTCGTTCTCGTGCGTGAAAAACTCCGCACGTTTTCTCGCGTCTCATTCATTGAGCTCTCTTCTTCTTGTTAACCTCTTATCTGGCGGGGAGAGTAGCTTCTCGTTTTTGCACCGTTTTATTAATTTCCGACTATTGAACGAGTGAAATAGCGGATGCCATTGTATGGGTGTGATTAAAATGAAACGGGATTCGCATCCTTTTTATAAGCAATATTTATTGGTTCAGAAACAGCAGTTTTGAAAGAAATTTGTAAATTTAAACGTATGTTTTCGGTGCGTTGTCTTCGGTAATTAGTAGTTCTGATGGTCTTATTTTAATAGACCATCAGAACTACCAATAAAAAAACATAATAAAAAAATTTACGTCAGTTAATATTATGGAAATTGAAATGAATTTGAGTCGAGGGATAATTTTTAATATTGCTGTGGCTGAGTAATTGCTCTTATTGCTTTAACAAGACATTCACAATACATGTATTGCACATGGTCCAAGGCAAATATTTTTTATTTGAGAAAAAACATTTCGTTTATTATTATATATTTGGACGTTTGTTTATTATTATATATTTGGACGTTTGTTTATTATTATATATTTGGAAAATAAATGTTCATGGCTTAACCGAATTTTTTTTTATTCGAAACGCCCCCCCCCCCCGCCCTTTTAGTTCGGTTAACCGTGGTTGTACTTTATTTTCTGATTTTAAGGCTTTAACTTATAATTCAATATTATAAATATAGTAGAACCTCGATTATCCGACGTAATTGGGACCGAACCTACATCGGATAATCGAAATTTCCGGATAATAGAGAATTTTTAAATAATCATCTAGTTTAATATGTAACATCGTTATCGAACTCCTACTATGACTATTGAAACTGCTAAATAAATATCTAAATTCAAATTATACATGAAAATTTATTTTGAAACAAAAAAAAAAAAACTTACAATGATTGAAATGGAAGCTTCATCTGGCGTAAATTGGTCATCCTTTGTCGTGCAGCTCTGTCACGAAGTTTTCTTAAAAACATTAGTTCAGAGCAATCTCACTGTTCTTGTTGTTCCAACCAAGCAAATCATTTTGAAAAACACTCAAAAGTATCGTTGTTGCTAATATTTTGTTGGGAATCATTCTCGCCTTCATAATCTTCTTCTTTTGGAGAATGTCGGACTTCTGCGATAATTTCCTCATCATTAAGCAACTGGACGCCTGCATCTTCCATGTCACAATTCAACCAATCTGTGATCCCACAGTTTTCAAAACTCAAAGTTCGGAAAGTAACGTTTGCATGCACAAGGAATGTGAAAGTAAAAAAAGCTTTAAAAAATGGATTTTAGGAAACAGAAAGTGTCGTTTAAAAGAGTTTCGGATAATAGACGCTGAAAAAAAACCTGACGTCAGTTAACTGAGAGTTCCGGTTAAACGAGGGTCGGACAATCGAGGTTCCACTGTATTATGGGATCGTAAAATCGATTCTTCTGAAATTCACTGTCAGGTGGCGCCACACACAGGGGTTAAAATTTATATAATTTAATCGATTTACTGATAATTAAATGTTGAAAATATTAAGATAGTGCATTGTTATCGAGAACACATAAATTGAAAACTCCAACACACCAGGAAGCGAGTGCAAAATTCCGTCTTTGTTTATGTGTTGCAAATCTCTCTCCACATTCTGAATGCAGCCTTGGTGGCCCGTGTGGCGTCGAGGAGGGTTCATCGTGGAATGAATAGTTAAATGCTTATGCAGGGTGTCCACTCTAATTGTGGCCCTCTCTAACCCGTTAGAGATGGGTACCTTCAGCAAAGCACCCTTTATACGTTTCTCATTTAAACGTCGTTTCATCACTGTCACGATTCATTCGTAATGATATGTTGCTTCGCTTATACGACGCAGACATTTGCTTCGTATAAAATAATATTAAATTCATGCACATAAATTGTATGAGATATGTGTAATTAGTTCTCAGGACATGTAATAAAGGTATGATTTTTCTAACTTTTATGATAAATGTTTAATTTCAAAATTTAATTATTGATTTCCATACTATGTACTATCTTAAAAAGCTTTAAAAGTATTGCTTTTAAATGAGTTCGAATTAGTATTAAAAAATTTATAATGATCAAATTTGTTTAGTAAAATTTCGATTGTACGTCTTTTCATTTAGTCGTCGTTTTACACAGTCCCTTGAAAAGACGTATAAACGGGGCTTTACTGTACCTCTAGTTTGAAAAAAAGCTTTAAATGATGTGCAGAATTATATTTTATTTTATATAATTCTATATATTTGTTCACCAAAATATAATTCTTTAAATATAATTCGTTGTTTGAGTCAATAACTTCACTGCAGAAAAAATTACGAAGTCTAAATTTTAATGCAGTCCCCGGTCCTGTAAGTCATATCCAGTGAAATATTCTTGACTCACTAATACCTTAAACAAAAGAAGTTCCACTTGTCTGCGACTAAAACTGACCAACTTATGAAGCTGTTAATTTCACAATTTGAAACCAATCAACGGCGGCATCGAGCAAGAGCTGCAAGTTGATTGGTAAATCTTCCTCGAGGAAGCCGTAAAAATGGTCTAAAATAGTGATATGCAAAGCTTCATAACTCGGGCTGTTTTAGTCGCAGAAGAGTTGTACTTTTTTTTTTGTTTGAAATGTTAGTGCATCAAGAATATTTTACTAAATGTAATTAATAGGACAGGAGAACTGTATAAAAATTTAGACTTCGTAATTTTTTCAGCAGCACATTTAGTGACTGAAGCAACATAAATTTTAATTCTTTACGTCATTTAAAGCATTTTGCCGGCTGGAAGGATATGCCTTTTTCTAACGGTTTAGCAATCAGCTGTGATTTCACTATTAGAGTGCTCTCTCTCTGTATATAAAACCGCCGTAATATGTAACGTCTACCTGTGTCAACAGGAAGTAAAAGGGGACTGTCCATCACTTCATCATTCGAAACTTGACTGTTGCGGCGGCGGATTCGTGCATTTTTAGTTTCGTGGGATTAGTTATTGACAGGAAAGCAAGTCACACCAAAACAAATTCCCGACTAGGTTCGGAAATTTTTTTAAAGAACAGCATGCACAAAAAAGACTTACAGAGCTAAATAGCAAAAATTGTCTTAAATAGTCACAATTAGACATAGCAATTCATATATAATCAGTCGTTTTTGAAAATAATAATTTTATTTCAAGAAATTTAATAAAAATTTCAATGTTAAGAAAAACAGCATAATTGAAAAAATATGGGACATATTTGGTTTTAATTTTGCACGCGTACTTTTCAAACTATCTAGAATGTAATAGGCCGCAAGATAAAATTTATTTTAATAAATAAATATTTTATGAACATTTAAAGTTGGCGTCATTGATTTTTCGGCAAAATTATCCTATGTTTCGAACTGAAAGTGACTGTAAAACCTGACTGAATAAAACTATCATAAAATCTGCGGTCTGTTACACGCTCAAAGGTGTTTGACACATGTGTACCAAATTTTAATGAATTTTAATGAATTGGTTTGGAGATATCACGTTTTTCGTGGACCAATTGTATTGAAATTTTCATTTTTTAGAAAACGCATTTAAAAAATATGACAACACATTAGTTCAAATGAGTATCAAGGAACAAAATATTCAAGGAATAAGAATAAAAACAAAGACTGTTTTAGAATCTTAAAAGTTTTGGCTTTATTTTTAGATTATAAAAAAGTGTTTGAATTTTTCATCGGAAATCGCTTTTTCAACCTAATCGTATACCTTAATAGTTTGTGCAAATGAATCCATTAATCAGTTGAACCTGCAAAGGAATAATTATATGGTTGGTAAGAAATCCGAGAATCGCCTTCGCAACCGCTGATTAGATTTATTCGTTATCTTGTCTTGATTTCTATTTAGGATAGTTTATTGTTAAAAATGTTTGATGAATGAGACAATTCGTTTAAATGGTATTGTTTCGCACCGGATATCCTAGCATGCGGAGTTCGAAGACCGCCTCCAGCAAGCGAAAAAATTTATTTTTTAAGCAAATTTTTAGTGCGTACTCGCATCTTCTATACCAGCATCGAGAGCGCTGTAGTGTCTTCTATATTTTCTTAGAAACATGCTTTAAAGAACTTTACTAAGTCGAAATGAAGACCAAATTCAGTTTCCGAGATCTTCTGGACCTTTGGATAGTGAAAAGTCTTAGATAATCTTGGAACCTTAAGGGGGGTTTGGGACACGCTTACATATCGGCTAAAAAATTAGTATAAAACTTGTTCACGGTTAGTAATGTTGTTTGAACATAGATGTGCTGTAAAAATGATGGGGAAAATGTATCCCGAGTCTTCAAACTAAATTTCGTTCCTCCATTGTAGATGTCCGTAAGTTTGTGGGCCACGGTGTGCATGCTGTGCATTAAAACTAAAACGCACAATGCCCCAAACATTTGTATCATTCAGGTGGCTTTCTATATATGATGCTGCTCAAGATTTATTGAGGTTATCGGGAGTATTGACTGTTTTTTATTTTCCTTTCTTGAGTGCTATGGATAGCAGCCAGTTCTTACATATTGTGGTCAGTGTGTATAAAGCGTGCAATGTTGGGAACACTGCAAGAGACCACATCCGAATTCTACAAAAGACTCTTGCAATGAAAGCTCCAACACAAGCGGGCAAGGAGCGCGAGGAAAGGACCACTAAAAAGTTGTTTGATCAGCGATTAGAGAAACAACTTATTGCTAATCTATTTGTCTCTTAGTTGTGAAACTATTTCAAAGTAGCACTCCACTAATTCACATACTTCATGAAAAGCAGTTGTATTTAGTAAGAGATTTTTTATCCTGTTTTATAAAAGCAGAAAACATGGCTACCTTGACAAATTCTTCCAAAAAGATCAGAAATTTTGATGTGGAGGAGAAAAAAAATGATCTTCCCACAAAATCTGTATTTATGGGGGATGGTGTTAAAAGGCTCTCCACTTCAAAGTCAAGATTGTATGTTGTGAAGTGTATTGCAAAAATGTATTGAAAGCGTATGTTGAATGTTCACGAACATTGCAGAAGAAGATAATTTGCTGTTGCAATCTGCGTCGGCAATTGATCCTGTTTGTCGGAACAGGATCAATTAATGAAAGGTCTTCCTGATTTGGTGACTAATGCCATTAGTGTTGCAAAAAGAGATGCTTATGACTTGGAGATACACAAGTATCGTGCTGCCAGTTTACGGCAACCGCAGCAGAAGGAGCCAGTGGATAACTGGTGGATGGAAGTTAAAATTCCAGACAATTTCCACGAGTGTCAAATATGGCATGTACCATGCTCACCTGTTTTTATGGGACTAAAGTCGAGTCGAGTTTTAGTATCATGAACTCGGTCGTCACTTCTGAAACAAATAGAGTAAGTGTAGAATTGTTTGATGTCAATCAGACTGTGAAGTATGAGCTTATGTCTGAAAAGAAATCTGCAGTTCAATTGTATAAAAAAGGTCTGTCTTAAAGATAAAGTGGACAGAAATCTCTGTCTAAACATGAATTCAGCATCAAGGAACTAAAAAGCAGATATTCTTAGCAAAAAAAAGTCCAAGGAAAAAACTAGTATCAAAGGAAGCTGCAAATAAAATATCTGCAAAAGCTGCCAAATTTCAGAGAAATATTCATCTGAAAAAAATGAGGTCCAAGGTCTCAAAAAATCCTTCCACATCTGAATCTTGTACATAAAATCAAGTTGCTTGTTGTACCAATGTGACTGATGCTCAAGAGCAAACTATGAAACGCCGATTGAGTCATGTCAATGAAAGACCTGTGAAAAAACAAAAAGCCAGTAATGTGTCCGAGATATGCCGCAAAAGTCCATTGACTATTAAAGAAATGTTTGCTAAAATATGCAAGTGAGGTTTACTTACAATAAAGCACTAGCTTCCCCCTCATATTTGTTGTCCTATATACATTTAAATTTGTCCATGACAATATACTTCGTAAAGCGTCTTTGGGAAAATCATATGCTATTGATTTCTTACTTTAATAAATATTTTGAAATGAATATAAAAGCCAATTGGTCTGTAGTTTTGATAATTTTTTCTGCACATTGACTACTTAATTCATACTTTTTGCATATTTTTCCTTCGCGCTTTGTTTCGTGTCGCATTTTTGGATTTCCTCTTTTTTGCCTTTTGGTCAATCACATCCTTCCAAGCAGTTCCATCTGTTCAAGATGTTTCGCAATAACAGTCTTAGTTAAAAACAAGTGTTCAGTGAATAAAAGTTATTTTTTTTTTCACTATTCAGTCTAAAGCATATTCAAATCACACTGGAACAGTTAGTTGTCATCTGACTGCGGTTCAAAATGACGAGGTGCGTATCTTCGTGTTGCTTCTAAACGGGATGCTAATATACCTAAACGGGACAACTAACCTTCGCTCTTGCATGTATGTTGACTGTATTAATCATACACGGAAATTTATGACTATTATTGATTTTAATACTTTCAGTGATTTTTCAGATTTTTATTTCCCTAAGATTCCGTTACAACTGTTTGGTATCTCCAACGCGAAAATGAGAATAAAATGCTTGATTATTTAGATATCTGTTGTCGACAACTCTGGTGAAAATGAAATACATAAAGTAAATAGTTATCCTTATGCAGTGTGTTCCGTCAAGACCACATAAACAGAGTGCAGCGAGAATCCTCGCTCGGATTACGTAAAAATTGACCAAAGTGTGTTCCGTCAAGACCACATAAACAGCGTGAAGCGAGAATCCTCGCTCGGATTACGTAAAAATTGACCAAAGTGTGTTCCGTCAAGACCACATAAACAGCGTGAAGCGAGAATCCTCGCTCGGAGTACGTAAAAATTGACCTGAGAAGCGTGTTCCGTCAAGACCACATAAACAGCGTGAAGCGAGAATCTTCTCTCGGAGTACGTAAAAATTGACCCGAGAACGTACGAGAAAAATGTGCAAGTAAAAGTATTGCATCACATCTGGAGTACCGGAAATAAGCTGCATTGGAATCATGAGAAACAACAGAATTGTCCGGTTGTATGACCGCCACGATGGTCAGATGGGACTACCACCGGCATGCTTTCTGTTTTGCGGACATTACGTTGTTGGATCGTGAGCAATTGCACCATTTTAAGACGAACGGTTTTATTCGTTGATCTGCGAGATGGTCATTTTGTAATATCCCAAGTAAACACCGTTCTTTTGGTTTCTATTGACGATCTTTTGAGGCTACATTATATCGGCAGCGTACCGTCATCGATTTCCGTGGACACCGGGTAATGCCGCTCGTCAAAAGCTTCTCGTCACGTGACGCATTAAGACAACCGGTCAGACAGGATCTCGGTATCGTGGAAGGCGAACTACGTCACCGTCAAAGTCACACCCGATTGGTTTAAATTTTCTCCGATGGCCGGTTTGCGTCACTAACTTGTACATTTTTAAGCCGATTGAATACAGTTCACGTTTTCCGACATCTTGTCTGACCGCTGACGTGACGTGAAACTTTGGGCGAGTGGCATTACCCTGGTGTGCACGGAAATCGCTGACGCTACGCTTCTCGTCTGATGTAACCTTAAGTATTCACCAGATGTGGCGTTGTACTTTTTGTTTCGCGTTTTTTGGAAATCTGTGCATCTCGGAGGTATGGGTGTTTGATCAGTTGTTATGCAATTCTGAAGAAGATTCTCACTTTGGATAGTTTTTGATCGAGTGGTCTCGGCTTCGGGACCGGAGGGTCGCGAGTTTGAATCTCTATTTTACGAAAAGATTCGCCATGTATATGAGTATGATGCACTTTAAATCTGTCAAGGGTCAAGCGCCCTCCCGTTGGTGTTATTAGATGTAAAAGTGCCAAATTTTGCGGAGGAGGCTGCCAGCTCAGGTGTCGTTCTCTTCTGACCATTGTTCAAAATTACGAGGTTTGTCATGAAACAGCCCTTGTTATTACTTCAGGATGGTGCGTTAATCGAACTAAACTAAACTTGCTGAGTTTATGCGGTCTTGATGGAGCACCCAATGTATCGAATATTTTATTATATATTTTATCGCTTCCTTGTTTGTTGTTGTTTACGAGAGATGGCTCTTCAATCCGAGTGTTTGGCGCAGTGTGGCCAAGTCTCGTGCTTGTGCAATGCTACCAAAACCAAACCAAACTTAGATTAAGACCACGCCATCCGATTTTAGAAGGTCTAAACAACATTAAGGTGTGTATACGCTTGCGAGACGAACGGTTTGCGATCCGCTTGCGAACCGTTCGAAGAAATTAATTTCACGACGAACAAACAGCAAACCATGGGAAAGGAGCACGCCTACCTTGAACTGTTAATCATCGCTTGTCAGTCACCAATGGACAATGAGAGGGGAAAGTGTTTTGGAATACGCCTTGGTTTGTGGATTTAAATTTTGCAGGTTCGCTAGGAACTCGTCCCATTGTGAATTGCGAATCCCTCTGTGTTAGCGAAAAACCGACAGAATTTGCTTCGCCACGAGCTGTTCACGAACCGTTCGGCTCGCGATTTTATTCTCCCCTTTAGAGACGTGAAGAAGAAATTGAGTTAATATTTCTTCGTTTTCTTCCAGTCGAAGTACCGGTACAAGGAAGAGGATGAAGTGGAGGTGAGCGGCTTCAAGGACATCCCCGAGCTGGACGGATTCCCCCGGAACATCGTCGAGAGGGCTGTCCAGGAGCGTTTCATTTCCTCCGAATCTCCCACGCCGCCTAGAAAGGTATGTCGATTGTTAGAGCATGCTATTAAACCATTCTTTTTAGACTTTGTTTGGGAGAATGTCTTTCCATTTGCTGTGCGGGGAGAAAAGGTTTAGGATAGAGGAGCGGAGAGAATTTTCTCCGTCAATTTCGTTACTTTTACAAACCGGCTTTATCCTATATCATTAGCACTGTAGAACTCCGGGAGTCCGAACTATTTGGGGCTGACCTTTGTTCGGATTCCGGGACATTTTTGATAAAATACTCATGATATACCAAATCCACTGACTCTGGGTGCTCTGCGAAGGCGTACGGAAAGAGCACGCGGCGATTCGCACGGTGCAGCGGCAAACAAGTTGAGGGATATCCGAGTTTGTTTCTACTGGTTAAAGTGCTGTATTCATTCTTAAAGACGAATTCGAATACTTCTTTTAAGTTAGAAATAAACTTTATATTGTTTTTGATTCGTGATTGTTATTTTCCCTTCATTTTTCAGTAAAAAGTTTTCAGAAAATTAAAAAAAGATGTTCATATTATCCGGAATTTTGGATTCCTGGGGTTCTACTGTAATTTGTATTCGTCCTTGGGTCTTTCTAGGGGAAGATCGAATGGTTATTTAGCAGATATTCTTCATCTGTGGATCAGAAGTCGGGTTACTGGTGGTACGAATGTTTTATTTTCGTTTTGACTTAGTTTAGAAACTTTTACTTCGACGTTACTGGAGAAAGATGCGGAGTTCAAAGCTTGTAAAGTAATGTGAACGAACATCAACAGTCTGTATTGTTACAAACATGGAAGGTCGCTTCCCAGCAATGTGAGTCTTAAGTTTGGGAAGAGAGTTTTACTGGGGTAAGTATGGGATGACCGGCAGCAGCATGTCTGGATCTCTGACCTTAGCGACAAACTTGGCAAACTTCGCGATATCTCTATTAGGAGAGGAGATACGCACGAATGTACTAGATTTGGAATTCCATGTGACGTCACGGCCTGCCGCGGGAAACTATATAAGGAGAGCGCTTGGATGACGGAGGGAATGTTGATCGACTGGGACCGCCTTGGAGCGCGAACCTCTTCGGAGTTCTATCCGCTGTGCGAGCTAGTAAGCTGTTAGACGCCGAGCGGTAGTAGTGCTGATCCATTGGGAACGACTTTAGAGTTTCTTCTGCAGTGCGAGCTGAGCGCTATTGAAAGTGCTATTATTGTCGTTATTAGTTATTTGCTGACTGTTTGTGTTGCTAAATATCAAAGTGCTGAACTTTAATTACCTGTGAATTGTTGTCTGTGTACATTACTAATCTGTGCAAGAACTATTGTTTCCTGTACCTGTGCTACGTGTTTTCCTGCATATTTATAAATAAACCTTCATTCTTCACTACCCTACGTGTTGGACTGTTTACATACACCATACACCCACAGATAGACTTTTGTCAATGCCCAATGGTCAATGCAAGTCGTCTTTTCAACTGCTGTCGCTCCAGAAATTCCAACTAAAAAGTAATAGAGAATAGTGAAATATATAAAAACTCGACAATTTCTCAAAAACTGCTTATTGTCAGCCATTGCCGAGGCATGTCTTTCCCGTAGCATCACTATGACTTTAAAATTACTTAAAAATTTGATTAGAGACGCTTGTGTGTTGAGATTGCGCAATCCGTCTTCCAGTTGCTTGTTTATTATTTTCGAAACAACAACACTGAAACCAATAAAAAAAATCTTGCTCCAGAAAATGCAACTTTTTAAACGAGAGAACGAGAAAGGGTATTTTAATTCCAAAACGGGCATTTTATACTAATGCTTTCGTTGTTTCAATTCTGTGGTCATCAATTAGTTGCAACTTCTCACTTATAAAAAGAAAAGGGCCTTCAGTTATCTGAAGGAACGGATGGTAATTTATTGCTGATATCTTCTGTTGGACAGATTCAGGACGAGGAATCGTTACTTCGATCTAGGTTACAAAGACTAATTCTGCTTTCTGAAAAATTTTGCGTTATCTGTCACTCGAGTCGTGACATTTCCAGTGTTTGAATCACGAAAATGCCCTCATTATAATTATTAATTGTAATAATAAACAATTATTATCCAACTACCATTGTGTAACGCATTTTATCTTGTTACTTCTCTGAGAAACCGTTTTCTGTAATAGTTGAAGCAGTGATGAGTGACTACGGAACGCAACCCTTAACAATTAGCATTTATGCTTTATACTGCGTGCAAGTTAAAAGATGCTTTTTACTTTTCTGTTGACATCAGAAGAGTTAACATTCTCGGAAGATAATCTCAGATCGACCGTTCATGCGATTAAGGGGAATTAATTAAGTGAAAGGATTCTTTTGGCAAGTTACAGAACGAGCGAGATTCTCTTCCACTCCTTGTAGTTGTTTTCGTTGCATGAAGATTATCACCGCGGTAGAAAAGCTTTTACGGAATATATAGTTCAGCATTTTTTGCACGAGTACAAAAATCGGTGGCCTACTTCAGAGCTTCCCAGCCTGTCGTGCGCGTACCCCTGGGGGTACGCAGCTGTGCAGTTAGGGGTACGCGAAAACAATGTTGGTAATGATGGAAAACATAAAGAATTAAATAAAAGAATAATATAATTTTGTTGTTTCCACAAGTGCGCGTGAAAAGCGCAGTGAAAGAAGAGAACCAAGAACTCTGTTAATGAAATACACTGACATACAAAAGTTAAGGAACATTTCGTAAAATGCGAGAAATTGGCAATTAATACGAAAACTATGTTTCGAAATCAGTTCTGGAGAATCGTGTGACATTCAATAGAGTATCATATACATATTACGGTGAAGATTCGGTCACGAGGGCAATTAGGAGGACCACCAGAACGGGATGAAGGCGAAAACGGAGTTTCATCCATCCTGTTTCACAGAAAGCTGATAACGAGATGTAACTTTTATCAATGGTTATGGTGTAATGTGCATAATATTTACATGCATTTTCGTAAGCATAGCACAAATATTCGGGAAGATATAAATGTTTCTTTAAAAAATCTCCAATTTTTCCGCGTGTGTTTTGCTTATAACATGCAGAGTTTTCATTCAAATTATTCGAAATTTGCAGAACACTTGGCAATATGTTACAGAAGTATTGTATTAAACTTTGAAGTAAATACGTTGAACGGGAAATATTAGTGTTTGTGCTAAATAACTTTTTACTGTGCATGTGCGAGACGCAGCGGAATTTTTCTTTCATAACTTCAAAGCCAGATATATAGAAAAACTTCAAAAAAAGAATTCCAGTTGAATCCCATTAAAATTCAGAAAGCTGTCGGCTTTTCAGTGAGGTGAATTTCAATTTCTCTTTAAGAGAAGCTAAATGATGAGGGTTTTTGCACACTCTGATATTTTTTGAACTGTAATCTTCGAATGGTATTCGAGAAAATGCAATTTAAATAATGTATTTAATTTATAAGTGTTCATGGTATTCAGGATATTCAATGTTACTAATATATGTTACTGTTCGAAGATTCAAAAAGTTATGGAAAGGAGAAAAAAATGATTTGTACGTGTTCCGTATAAAATGATAACATTAACTTGAATTAACTATTTGGTAAAAAGTAGGCCTTACTCTCTGTATATCTATATAAATGAAGCGCTAAGGTATGTGGCGGCAAAAAAAGAGGTTAATTTCTCATTTGCCGATTGCAACGATCGTCTGTTTTTCAAAACAAAATCGGTAACCTCCTCCTGCTAGACATAATTTCATACACTGAGCCTGTATCTATATTTGTTCTGGCGTAATTGGTTTTTTCTTGCAAAAAAATATTCTGTAGAATTTGCAATATTTCTTACAATATAAATAATGATTCAAAGGAGATCGATTAGAAATGAAGTAGATAGGCTTAGATGAACCTGAGAACGTTCAGATCAACATATACATGGAAGCTTTAGATACTTCTATTTTAAAAAGATAACTATATTTTCATAATTGCTAATAGTGTGTATATTTTTTTAAATTTCAAAGAGTATATATATCCAATAACTTATGTGTACATGGATATATATATATATATATATTATATATAATATAAAATTGATTTAGTGCAATTTAGAATAATGTGCAATATTAGGTTTGTTAATAAATGTTAGATATCTTTCTGATAGTAAGTAATTTAGGGTTAAGACTCTTTTCCCTCTTTCTTCTGCATATTTAGGGTAATTTACCCTTTATGTTTTCAACAATTGATCTCATTGATGGTTTTGCGCAAATAAAATCAAGATTTTAAAATGACAAGCTCGTCCAAAGTCTAGCTGATCACTTAAATTGTTGAAAACTCTATATTTGGATTGCCTTTTTCAATTATTAATTTAGTCTTAACAGTTAACAGAATTAATATGATATGTTCAAAATTTTCTATAGGTACTTTTGGCATTAATTTATTAATTTTGATTATTGGATAATTTAAATTTAGATATGTAATCAGTTAAAATTCTTAAATTGGATGTTTGATGTGTTTGTTGTTTTGAAGAATATGTATATATTCTGAAGAGTTAGGCACTAGAGCACAGATGCTCTTCGCGGGATCAGCTAGTTTGCTATATTAAGTTAAAGTACTTAAAAATCTTTCGCGTAGACACAAAGGTAATTTTCAGTGAGTTGGGAGATGCAATTCGCTTATTTTACTGGTTGTTGGTCTGCCCGCTCAATTAGCAAATTCAGCCACCCCGTGCTCCCCCGGAGCTCATTTTTGGTGCAGTCTTTTGATGCGAGAGGGAAACCTCCAGAAACTATCCTTTTGAGGTGCGCGCCCTAATCCGCCGGGAAATGAAGAGAAATGTTGGCACCTGCCCGCTGTGGGTCTTGTTTCGGCGGGTGGTAAAATGGCTTCGTACGCATTACGAGCGGGAGCGTAAATCATTCTCGCCTGTTATGAGCTCTCTCTGGCGGGGTCTGTGAAGTAGGAGGTTCGTAAAGCTTTTGTCTTTTCAATGCTTAGCCACGTATCGAGCAACATTCGTCGAACTACTATTCGATTTCCTTCTGTAAGGGTGCGCAAATGAAAAGGAGATTATATCGAAAGGATATTTTGACCCTCTGATTTCATAATTATTTTAATCACTATTTATATGCTAAGCTTTATTAATTTAAAATGATTCATTACTTTGCTAGTACTTAGGGAACAAATTAGCATGCGAAAATCGCAGCAGAAAATTGACTTGCTCCTTACCCGCGGAAATCGCAGGATAAGCAGTCTGAGGGTTAATTGTCGTTCACATGTAACAGACTCCTACACATTATTGGCATTAGCATTGATGTACTAATCCCTTCCCCCCATTTAACCCTCTGATGCCTAAACCGGCCGTAATCGTCATGCAACTTCTATACTAGTGGGGCGGATTTCGGCCGGTTACTGTTCCGAAAGCGGGGAGAAGGCAGTAGGGAGAGTGGTCATTAAGCGACCCCTTGGGGTAGAGATAAGAGATGAAAGGCCTCCTATTCACATCTTCCACCACCCGCAGATAGGAGAAAAGGGATGGACGAATCTATTTCACCTACCCATTAGTAACCAAAACCTCCGTCTACAACTATACTCAGATTTTGAGAACCCTCAGTGGTCAGAGGGTTAAGAAAGAAGCGGATGGCTTCAGTGTAAAAACTCCTGGATCACTACTAACGGATCCAGTTTCCTACGGTATCCTGCTCTGTCTTATCTCAAGTGAACCGTTGATCTTTAAAGATGTCTAAAACCGGCCATTCACTATCGCTGTACGCAACGCAAATCCAGTCGCTCCGATCCCCGCCCCCCCCCCCCCGTCTTCTCCGATTTGCTCGATGAAACACAAACTCCCAAATGCCCCCCCTCCAGTCCAAATGGAGCAGTTGATATCCAATCTTCTTCAGTTCTCATCGGTTGTTCGCATTGACGATCGGTTTTGGTTTGGTGTGGATGTTAATGCCCAGCCTAAAATACGGGAGTCATATGGGGGGGGGGGATATCTGGGCCACGAACGTTTTTCATTGAAATTTTATTAGCAGGCCGAGGGTCTTCCTCACTACATATGGCCTAGCGTTTTCCGAAGCAGCACTATCTCTTTCAAGCTCGATTTTGATGGAATGTATTGGCCTCAGCACCAACTATTGAGTGTTAACTTTTTCACCTCGTACCAGCCAGTCGATGGACCCGAAAAAGAAACTGCGCTTCACTTTCTTGGCCTTCGTGGCAGAGTGATATTTTTTGGCACATGGGTAGCCGAGATGCCGCTACTCATGCTCTATCGCCAAACACATTGTTTTCCCACTGCGATTAGACACTACGTGGCTACTACAAAAATCCCCTTTTAATTTGGACACACAGTATATATTAAACATTTTCTCGTCAGTATTCGGAAAAGAAACTGTACTAGGCGGTTACCGTGTCTCGAGCTGCATATACAATCCAGTCTTCATTTGTACTTATTTCCGGCAACTCCCAGTCTAACGCATTTTATTAAAACGTGGGGATTTGTGCTGTTCTCCTTAGCTAAAGGCAGTGGACTTGTCTTTCATGGAGTCCCAATCGATAGTTCTATCGAGCACCTCCACATCAGTTAAGTTATAATTTATCAAAAAGTCTTATTTTTTAGAATTTAATGTGGGTGCATTGCGATCTGTATTCAGAAGATGTTAGTTAATTTTGATCTTTTATAATTTCCAACAATTGCGAAAATTTACAACTTTTGATTTAAATTAGATTTTGTAGGATATCTTGTTGCTCTCATGCCTTTAAGAGGTAACGGCAATGCCGCATTTTTTTCTTCACTACCCCATGTTATTTTGAAGTAATTTTCGAAATAAGTTTTCAAGTAAATTCGAATCAAAGTAAAAATCAAACGAGTGTTTTCATACCAATAAAACTTGAGCAAAGAGTTTTTAGCTTCTCTATATTATATCGTGTTTGATGAATCGGAAGAAGTTCCACTTTAAGGGGTGAAGCGTGTTTATTTGTATTCACCGGAATTTTCAGATTCAAAGCTATTTTGAGCAAATTCCCCACCTTTTTTCCCGGAGTGGCAGAATCTTGGGTTCGGAACCGAGCAGACGGGAGGCAGCATGTTCAAGACCCAGTTCCACAAAGCATCCGCCGTATACGGTGTCTTGTTGTGTTCATGGATGAGATTCTTCCGCTTTTTGGCGAATTTCCGCTTTTTTGCTATTTTGGAAAAATTCCGCATTTTTGTCTTTTTTCTCTCACAATTCTGTTTTTTTTTCCAGATTTCCGTTTTTTTTTTCTTTCCGGATTTCCGTTTTTTTTTTTTCCCTTAAAAATTTGCTTTTTCTTCCGAAAATTCCGCTTTTACACAAAGAAAAGAAACCTTCCTATTTTCTGTTTTCGAAAGAAAATTCTGGGAAAATATGCTTGACCGTGCGGCTTAACTCCACCGGCTAGG
This sequence comes from Araneus ventricosus, assembly GCA_013235015.1. NCBI lineage: Eukaryota > Metazoa > Arthropoda > Arachnida > Araneae > Araneidae > Araneus > Araneus ventricosus. Next base: position 1,878,049 of record BGPR01000030.1, on the reverse strand, counting down.
AAACCAGCTGATTCATCTTCTACTGACGAATCAAATTTATATCAGCAAGCTCTACAAGGATGAACATTTCAACATTCAGTGCCATTCAAAGTATTAAGTACCACCTTTTTGCAGAAAACAAAACCTCTGTGGCATATTTTGCAAAAAAACCCCCCCCCCGGGGGGGGGTTGCATAAACATGTTGAAAAAAACTAGTGGAAAATTTAAGATCATCTTGTAAGGCTTACCAAGATGAAGTGAAAAAAATGGAACAAAAACAAATAAATAAACTACATCAAAAAATGAAAAACTCCTGTCAAAAGTGGTAGCTAAAAAGCTGTGTGCTTATGCAGCAGCAAAGCAGAGAATAAGACATAAAAAAATTCTTCTCAAATAAAACAATAAAAGAGATGATTTACCTAGGCATTCTAGAGATAATGTAGTCCCAACAACTATGCCAGTAATTAAACAGATAGATACTAATGAAGACTGTGCAAAAACCTTAGCCTTTACTGAAAATAAACTTGCAGAGAATGCAAACGCATCCTTTATTGAAATAAAATCTGTCAGAGATAGGAGGCCTCCAAAAAATGGAGATCTGTTACCAACAAAAGCCACACAATTAAAAAAACGAAAGAAAACCACTTCTTTAACAAATAAGGAAATGTTTCAAATGACAATAATGCTAAATGAATCTGTCATTGTAACTGTACAATTTCTCGACCCCTCTCACATTATAAGGTGAAAAATCATTGTGCTGTTATTTTTGCAAAAAATGTATAAAATTAAAAGAAATAAAATGATACATTATAGTTTATAAAGAGCTAATACACTTTACACAATTGCATGAAGCAAAAGAAATTATTTGTTATTATTTTGATTTATTTTTTGAGCTAACTTTTATCAAAAGGCTATTAAATATAATTCTTCCCAGACTTCTGTTGGGTGAATGTTGCATCTCAGTGATGTACAGGTGGTAAATATGTTTTAATGTCTAATTTTGTATTTGAAGATGCCCCTGATGATGTGTTAAATTTGTTTGATAACTTTTAATGTGAATGATTTAATAATAATTTAATATTCTTTTTCTTATTTATACGTAATGAATTATAAATGAGTTATTAATTATTATTATTGTAATATTTTCATCATGTTTTGCTTCTTAAAACCTATTTCGCGTATAAATTATGGTACAAATTTTTTACTCGCGTATGACTTCAGTCTTTTTACTTTTTTGCCAATCTCATCCCTGTGTGTTCCTCTCCCCGATGTTTGGAGACAAGGTGACGGCGCAGGTGTCATCTGATCGCGTCCCAGTGCAGTCTTTTTGTAGTTTCAAGTCGGAACGTTAATTTAACAAAATTAAATTAAATAATTTTTTTCCCATTTTTCAGTCAACACTTTGGAAGCGGGAAACGCAAGACTACGTTTTTCTCAAATTACCCCAAATCAAAACTTGAATGCAAGAATTTGACTTGCGCACCAGTTCATATAAGCTGGGCATGTCTGCAGAATGCGTTCCCTTTTTCTTTTGTGACTGACGCGTTGTCTGGAGCAAGCACAGTTACGGTTTGTCTACATCTAATTACTGTCTGCATCTAATTTGTATCCCGCACACAATTTGTTAATACGTGCAATGAATGTATTTTAATAAAATAAAAACAACAGATGAAAACATTACTAGATTCTAGTTTCATGGAATTAGTACTTAAATTAATTTAATGATAATAATAATTTGTTAAATGATTAAATAGTGCATAAATTAATTTAATAAAAAATCAAATTTTATATGACCTTTAAAATTAATGTTTCCCCTTTGTTATTTGAGCGCATGCCCTTTCTCTAAATATCGTTTTAGTGAGAAATGTCGGAAGTTTTTGTAAAATATATTTGTCATTTCTGAAAAAGAGAAAACGTGCAACATTTTCACTTTAAGGATGAGTTTGACGAGCATATTTGTTTTGAGAATTTTTACATTAAGGGCTTCCGGAGTAGTTCATTGTTCCAAGTTCAGACGTGATGTTGTGGAGTGAGGAAAATAAATAAAAAGTCACTATGCGGAGGTAATTTTGAAATATCGCGTCGAGACGATTCAGATATAGAGAATCGGGTCGTGCTGCCATCTATCGACTATTCGTTATGTGAATTGAAGAAGTTTTTCAATTCTGACGAGTTTTTGACGTATCGGTTATATACGAAATTCCGAAGTTTGTTGCAGGCTAACATGAATTATATATTGAATATGAATGATATAATCGTTATTTCTCTATTTTGAGTCCGGGAGTATTTTTTTTCTTTTGAGTTATCTGAAAATAACCTGTTTTGTAAAATAAAACGACGAACATTAGTTCAGTTAAAAAATACTTGTATAATTTTAATAAAGATTCATTATAAAATAATTTTCTACTTTTTATTACTTTTTTTCTAAATATTTTTTATACATATAAATACGCTTCCGATTGCTTGACAGAAAGCATTCTTATTAATTAACATGAGATTTTAAATGAGCTTCCTTTCAATAGCTGGAATTGATTCATTAATTATTGATAGAGTTACATTCTTTAATAGGCGTTTAAACATAATTTGTTTTCTAATTAAAAAGAGTTCTTTTTACTTTCTCCAATGCGAAGTATACAAAGAGAAAGTATTGTAATCGTCAAAAAATTCGAGCTCGAGATTTTGATGAATCTCCACGTTTTAGACCTCCCCGAGTCCGAAAACACGATTTTGGAATTCTGTCTGTGAGCACGATAACTGGAAAACTATTAGAGCTAGAGGGATGAAATTTGATGTGTGATTTTTAAACATAATTTGTAGATTTCTGTCAAATTTTGGAAAAAACCCGTCCACGGGAAGTGTGTGTGTCTGCCAACACGATGTAACTCAAAAACTTAAATAGCTAGTTCCCAAGGTTTTGCTTGAATGTGTGAAATTGTATTAGAATGGGTTTTGAAAGTGGTTCAATTTGCTGCACCGCACGATGTGTTATTTTTTCGTTCCACGGCAAACCGAAACGAAACTTCCAATAAAACAGCCATGTTTACTTTCAAAGTTGTTGCGGGAAAGAAGTGCGAGAAACGATTTCGTAAGTTTTTGCAACAGTAATTAATAAGCGCTGATGATGGAATTATATTTCTGTTGTAAAAATTATTTGTCTGGTCTTTTCGTGAAAAAGGTATCTACTGATATTTCGTTGCATCTCTTCCTTCTTTGCTCTGCTTGGAGCTCTGACGGGTTCGGTTCGATTACGCTGAATGTAGCGGAAGTGTATAGGAATTCAGGACTAGCGATGGCTGCTGCTTACTATAAAACCATTTCTGACAATGCATTGTAAGCGATATGCGTGTGGTGCATTATTTGATGGAGACTTCGATGTTGTCTGTAGAAGAACATCCGATTCCGTTATCCGGTCGATTTCATCTTGTTTTGTTTGGCAACATTTGGTGTAATTAAATCTCCATTCTGGCAACGCAGTTGAGGTTGCGAAGTACCGATGATTCCGGGAGAATTGTGCAGTGCACCTCCACATCGTTATTACTGTGAATGTAAATAAAAATTTTATTTTTACATGATTAGGAGAATCGAGTGAGTGTGATTAATGTTGAGAGGGACATTTCACTGTTAGGAGAGTTTTGGAACGATTAAAAGTGTGTTGGGGGGGACTCAGTAAATACATTGACTGGAAGGGTTTAGTTATAAGAGTAAACACGCACAGGAATTAATTAAGGAAAAGAAAGGTCCCGCCCCTCGATGCCAAAAAGAAAAAAATTAAGGGAGCTGTAAAAAGTTAAATGGATAGTTTTGGTAATAATTAAGAATTCACGCTAATAGTCACGACGAGCACAACGCAGCGAGCTTTGTAAAAACAAGGAACAATTAAGGAAAATTTAATTGTGACTCAAATATGCAAAGACTGCCGAGTCTACGCGTCTTCTCTTATCTGAGGGAAAATTATCAAATAAACAATCCGAAATGGCACGAGGCTCTTTTTTGGAACTTTGGAATAGCGGGATCATAAGTTGGGAGATCCTCGAACAGTTCATTGCGAATCTGAGGTATATTTTGAAAAAAAATTGGCCCAGATATCGAATCGTCACTCAGCCCGCAATGCGAAAGTTTTGTTTGTAACTTTTCAAACAGATACTGATAGTGAGCTAATAATTTTTTTTACAATGATATTAAATCGAAAACGATTCAACTAGAAATTTTCAGATTTTTCCATATCCTAAAGGAATTTATTGAGAGTAATAAAAATCAAGTTGTATTATTATTCGCTTAATACGGGAAAATGAGTAGAAGTAGTGTGCGAGATGATTTTTGCGTGTAAATTTATGTAGAACAACGACACAAAACCAATATTGACAGAGTGGCTAATGGTCTGAGAGAGACAAATGGGAACTACGTGATTAATATTTGTATGTCAGTTTGAAATAATAATAAGAAAGAAACTTCATAAGATTGTTTTACTTGGGAATAAATTGTTCGTTTTTTTCCGTCTCAAAGTGAACGAAATTTTAGACGACTATTTTTACAAAATTTGGGAAATAAGCTGTCGTGCCCTATTTTTTTTTTTTATATATGGAAAAGATATGTGTGATGATCATTTTATAGCATAATGAGACACTTGTTTTTATTAAATTCCCTAAGACCTTATGAAAAATTGTTATTGAAAACAGAATATGGTTAAAAACTTAAAATCTTTGTACTGAGCTTCAATATCTGTGATTATCGTTCAGTTTATTAATGCCAACATGTCTGTGCTTTCACACGAAATTTCCAAACTGTAAATCGACCCCCTCCCCCCATGGAGTCGCAATATCTTTTACATTATCTTCTTTCAGGTTCTTTATTTAATTTTGAGCAAATATGGGCAAGAAAATCATCTTACTTTAAGGCAAATCATTAAAATTTTCTGAATAATTATTTTAAATTTAATTTCTTTCAATTTACCATGAATTGATGTTTCATTTTTTAACTTATCGCCTCGAAACTTTTCTCCTCCCGAAATGTCTCCGCGAGGGGGGCGCGTGGCTTATTCTTCTAAAAGTGCACGAGTCGAGTCGGTGGTTTTTATGCGGGTGGCGTTTACGTCCCGCAATTAGCCTCGGAGCGGTTTATTTCTCGGAGGGCTGTCCTCCTCTTATCATCGCTCCAACCGGGGCCATGGAAACGGAAAAGGTCAAATCGATTCTTTCCATAAAGAATATTTTCGCGGGTAAGTGCGCTCGTAAAATTTGTAACCTTGTCCGGCTTCTGGCGCGCTTTTTTATGGCTCTTTTTGGATTGGACGACCGCATCTTTTGACGGCCCGTCCTCTCTCTCTCTCTGATTCAAAAACCTTCTTTCTGCCTCTTGCTTGTCCCATGTCAGCGTTCTTCTCTTCTTTTTATGTGCGCGTCGTAAAAATCACGCGCTTTCATTTGTCCCTCTCGCGGGCCGATGGAAGTTTTAAATTTCGGAAAATTGTCTCCCGTCTTCCCTCCCGCGCCGAAGCTGTTAGCGAGGAATTGCTCTTGGATGGGAATCGTCCGTTCTGTAAGAGACTGTTTTTCTTTTCTCTGCTACTTTCATTTTGCGCTAAAAGTCTCTTGGACGGTGTCCAATGAAAAGAATTAGCTGCTTCTAACTGGAATGGGTTCTGGAAAACTAACCAGTGGGAACGTACTCCTCTCCACTTTCTTGTCTACTTCCACAGTGTGGCACGCTTTGTGCGTGCGTACCTTCTCCGTGTAGGTAAAAGAGTGGGGTATAGATTTTGAACAGTTCGCCTTCCCTTTGGCCGATTGGATTCAAAATCTGACGCAGGTCTACAATGCTGGTGCTAAAACATGTGCAACATGGCTTGTAGCGTTTTTGAGCTATCATTTTCCCGTGCAAAAGAACGTGACTGTGGTGGCCTAGTGGTAAGGTCTAGGCTTTATGGCCGGAGGTTCCAGGTTCGATACCCGATTTCACTAAATGAACCGCTGTGTATGTGGGCCTGGTGTACCTTAAACCTCTGACCTCATGGATCCAAAGTTCGCGGAAGTTTGGAGAGGGAAGTGCCGGCTCGGGTGTCTTCCTCTTCATCCGACCACGGTCCGTCCCAAAAATAGCCCTCGTGTTGCATCAAAACGGGACGTTAATATAACTAAACTAAACCAAACCCATGCAAAAGAACAGACTGGCAGGTGGACTTCCTGTCGACGGATTTCATCCGAAATTTGATAGAAACTTGAAATTTTTGTGTTAAGTCCACTTACCGAATTTCATTTGTCTAGTTCTTTCCGTTTCTGAGTTTTCGTCTTTAGAGACAGAGATAATTCCAAAAATTGGTCACAAAAATCGATCACAAGTATTCTGAAAAAGTGGAAATTCATCAAAATCTCAAGATCGTTTTTTTTTTTTTTTTTTTTTTTTGACGATTACAATACTTTATCTTTGTACACGAAAAAGAACAAAAATACCGTCTTCACCCCCACCTCTAATTAGTTTGTGTTCGACGAACGAGGTAAGGAACACCGCAGAGCGAGTCGTTAACCCTTTCGGCGAGCGCGGGAAGGACGGGTTTCCTTTCCTTCCACCTACCTTCGGAGAGGTGTGTGTGTGTTTAGCTGTTCGCGTCCAGACTCCTTTGTCAGACGGGGGAAGTGAGTGCACATGGCACGATGCATCCTCTAGGTCTGTTCCGCGTGTAACATGCGCGCATTTGTTCGTATTTGAAATTAATGTATGCTGTTTAGTGCTCATTTTTGTTCAAAGTGTGTTTCTCTTCGAAATTTTGCAGTTTAGAGACGTGCTTTGAAAAACAGGATTTTTTTCTACTTCATATTTGGTTTGGGAACAGCGATGTGACTCGACAGTATGCAGGGTTCCCTTGGTTCTTGAAAACTCCTTGAATTTATTTCCCTTACTCGGGGCACTGGCAAAGTGCTTGATTTTTCGTTAGGTCCTTGAAAAGTCATTGAAAAATAAGCAAAATGTCCATCTGATATTTTTTTGCAGCAGAAGAGAAAACCAGTTTGTGACTTGGTTTTTCCTTGATAATTCTAGCGCCAGAAAAAAAGGGTGTTTTGTATGGAAATGCTGTCAATCGTCCATCTTCTCTCTCTTTGTATATTCAAAGACAGCTTAATTTGACACTACGGTAAAAGCTCTAGAGGGTATTTCTCCGTCAAGTGAAACAGTCCTGCAATTATCCTGATGTATTTTGAAAGTGACATATATATTTGAACAGAATTTTGTTTTAAATACCAATAACCGATTTTCTCTGCATTGAAATCTGTTTTCCAAATGTATGTTATTTAATTTCGTAGAGCCAGGGAAGTATGTGTTCATGTGAACACAATATCTAAAAACTTAAATGATGGCTAAAATTGTGTCATTAGAATTGTAGATCCATATCAATTTTTTTATTTCAAAAATACAAATGCAAATGATTAATTTGATTTAAATTTATCATTTTCTTTTTTAAGTCTTAAAATATGTAATTTTATGATCCTTGAATTTTCTTAAATAGGTCATTGAAAGCTCTTCAATTTGTTCAGTCAATAAGAGTGGGAACTCTGGTATAGGGTTCCCGGCAAATGTTTTGTGTGGGGTCCTTAGAAAATTACATTTATCACTAATTATAAAAATACTTCATTTTTTGAGATGCTCGGTTAGTTGTTAGGCTAGTCTTTACTAGCTTATACACTTACTTAATTGTTTATGAAGACTCTTATAATATAGGAGTTAGGAAATGATTCGGTATTTATTTATGTTTAGAGGGTAGGGCAGTAGCAGTGTCTCTGTGCTTCGTCGCACTTCGTGCGTAGTCTTCAGCGACTGTACACCCTTGGCGTTTTGCCAGTACAGCCACCTTAAAGTAACGCCACTGATTTGAATATCGTTGTAATTTGCATTGTTTGAGGATATTAAGTGAACTGCTATCAACTGAGGCATATTCCACGACGGATAAACATTAAATTTCAGAAAATATCAGATTAACTCGCTCTGCTCAGCTTCCATGGATATTTGAGTGCGAAAGGATAAGCAGTATAAGAAATGCAATTAATTTATCAAAAAATATTGTATATATTCGAAATCATTAGTGCAAATTTGCATTCTATCCACAGACGTTAGAGGTTAAATACCAAAAAGAAACATTAAAATTTAAAGAAACGTCAGACATCCTGCACATTTATGGGCTGTTGATTTGATTTGTGTTATTTATATTATGTTTTTAAGAAACACTGGAGGTGAATGGAAATGGCCTGGTGAATGTAAGAAGAGATATTGAGCTATGAGCTCACAGAAGCCTCGGTTACATCTTGGTAAGGTCAATGGCCTGCCATACGTTAAATATGACGCTGAGAGTCTGAAATCCTACCCTTGATGGGATACAGAAGTTCAGAGAAGAGTCAGATGTCGTCCTCGTCATCTGACCATGGTTCAGACTGTCGAAGTTCGTCCCAAATTTGCCTTCATGCTGCTTCAGAACGGGACATTAATATAGCTAAAACTAAGCAACTGACATGGATATGGCTTTCTACCCTTCCACTAGGCCATCTCCTACCGTGTGCCACTGAGAACAGCAAATCAAAATCCCATTTTTCTAAATTTATTTTTTATTAATCCTGTTTAAAATAAAACTATTTAAAACAAGCCTAATTAACAAGTACACAGGGTGCGCAGCGTCATGAAAAGTGCTTAAATTTGAAAACCATTTTTAAGCACCTTAAAAGTGCTTAATTTTGAAAACAGGTCCTTAAAAAGTGTTTAGTTTTCTCAAGAAATGCAAAGAAAACATTCTCCTTTCAAAACCTCAGACGTTGAATACTATGAATCGAAATCATAGTCATAAAGCTTTGTTTACCGGATGTATCAAGAAATAAAACTGACGAAAGGGAAAAATTCGGGGAAGGAATCCAGGGTGTGATATATCCGGGGTGTCAACACATCTTAAGGTAATGCTTATAGTCCAGTCAATGAGGGCCCAAAATGAGGGTGGAAAAACATTAAATCATCTAGTTTTAAAAATTGGTATATATTAAAAGGCCGCGGTCCTGAGGGGGAGCTCGCGCCGCCATCTTGTATTTCATCCCCCTTTTTTAGTTTTTCTTGAATATCTCGAAAACTATTCAGTTTACAAGTTACAATCGATGTAACAAATTAAAGAGCTTACAATTCCCTACAACTGCATGCTTTTATTTTTCTTCTAACTTTAATAGTTTTAAAGATAATTGGTCTCAAAACGGATGAATTTGTAAAAAAATCGTCATCGTCCAGTCAACGATGAGTTTGAAAAAAAAAACATTAAATCGTATAGTTTTGAAAATTGGTACATATGTTCGCGAGAGGCTTCTGTTGAACATTCTAAAAGTCTTCTGTTCTGAGTGCAGAGCTCGCGCTGCCATGTTGAATTTCATTGCCCCCCCCCCTTTTTAATTTTTTTTAATATCTCGAAAACTATTCAGTTTTCAAACTACAATTGATTTAAAAAATTAAAGAGCGTGAAATTTCCTACGAATTCACGCATTTATTATTCTTCTAGCTTTTATAGTTTCTGAGATAATGGGTCTCAAAGTATGTCCCCATCTTGGATTTCAACTCCCTTTTTTTTAGTTTTTCTTGAATATCTGAAAAACTATTCAATTACATGCAATACACAAAAATAATGATCGCAAAATTCTCTTCAAATGCATGCTTTTATTTTTCGTCTAGTTTTAATAGTTTTCGAGATATTCAAGAAAAACTAAAAAAAGGGGGATAAAATCCAAGTTGGCGGCAAACTTTGAGACCCATTACATCGTAAACTATTAAAGATAGAAGAAAGATAAAAGCATGTATTTGTAGGGAATTTTGTTCTCTTTAATTCGTTAAATCAATTGTAATTTGAAAACTAAATAGTTTTCGATATATTCAAGAAAGAACTAAAAAAAGGGGGGGGCTATGAAATCCAAGATGGTGGCGCGAGTTTTAAACTATATGATTGAATGTTTTTTTGAAACCCTTCGTTGACTGAACTATTAATGACTTTTTTTTTTCGCTCCCTCTTTCTTCAACAATGGGCACCACCGTCTATTGAAGTACTGAAATGGTTACCGCGAAGGGGCAAATTAACTGGTAATTTGTTAATTTTAAGAAATGTTGAAAAAGGTCACATTTTTATTGTTAATCTTATAAAAGTTGTTTTAATTTTTGAAAATGACAATTTGCATTATCATTTTTATTTTTTTTTGTCAAACCAAAGAGACATCCTTTATTTTACAATAGAAGACGTTGTGAAAATACAGAAATAAATGTTAAAATTAAAAAATTACATATTTATAATTAAAAAAATATACATATTTTAAATTTTTCAGTTAAAACTATGCAGTATTATAAAACTGAAAAAATATCCTCTGCGTAGATAATACGTGGGTCTACGTATGCGTGCATGTACAAAGGTGCTTAATTGTTTTGGATAAGGTGCTTAAAAAGTGCTTAATTTTTAGAGCAATTTTTCACTACGCACCCTGGTGCAGAATAAGTTAGTGCGTATTTTCTTGATAGATAGAGGGCCGTATCTCCAATAGAAAGGTGCTTAATAAAGTAACACGTCGCGCTCTATTATCCGGAATAATGATCTTCTTTCAGAGATAAAACCTACCGCACCGCTAAAAATTCCACAAAATTTTTTTCTCTCCTCCCCTTTAGCGTAATTGAGGCGAACTTTCTAATGGATGAGGTTCATTTTCTTGTATTAATGAAGGATCGAGAGCATTGATGAAGCTCTCGCAAAATAAATGAGTTTTCGCTATCAAAGAGAAGGACCGTTATTAACAGTTTGATGAATTTAATTACTCCATTTCTTCATGTAGTGCATTTCTTTAGTTTAAAAAAAATGTGTATAATTCCAGAAACTTATTAAGTTGGTCTATGAATCATCCCGAGGGAAAACATCTGTTAGAAATATAACGGAAGGAGCCTTGTGAGCGGTTACAAGATACCTATAATTAATTTTATGTTTTGCTTATTGCGTTGCACAGTGCAGCGTTGTGCGGGTTCAACACAAAAACGAGATGTTCGCATTATTGTGTTGATAATCCGTACTTCTGATTTCCGAAAGTCAGAATAGTCTATTTAAAATTTTGCCAAAAACATATATTCCGTAATATTTAAAAAAATTAGAAATAAAGGAAAACTATTAATGAAATTCATTAATGATAAAGACAACTGATGATTTTATAATTCTCGCAATTAAGTAGTAAATTTCACTGGGAAAAAAAAGTTAAAGATAAGGAAAATTTTTTGCTTCTGGTACAGATTTGCTCTGTGGCTCTACACATCTCTCCTTCAAATTTTTCATTTTCCGAATGTTGTTCACAAACTAGCACATTTTATATTAATAAAAAACAGCAAATTAATTATACCACTGGACTTCAGATTATAGAACACCGTATCTGAAGCAGAAAATATATGTCTATGCAAACCAGTTAGTACGGAATATAGAAGTTGTGAAATTTGGAGCCCGCCACACAAACCTGTCGAGTTATTAGCTTTTTCGGTAATGTTTCATTAAAAGAGGCTTTCATCAAACTGAAAGAAGAAAAGAAACTTTCATCAGAAAATAATTTATAGATTATTTTTATTGAAGAAGATAACAAGAAAATACGATATCAAAATTTAACAAAATAACTAATACAATATTACGCTTATCGACGAGGTTCTAATGTATTTTAATTTGTTAAACATATGAATGAAATAATCTTAACTTTACTCATAAGCATTAAATTTACTCGTCGATTTCATGTGAACATCTATAAAAAATGTTTCTGTCATTATTGTCATATATTGAATTTAAGCAAATTTTTGTTGTAGCGTAAACAGTTCATCCCTATTTAATTATCTGTTAATTATAAGTATTGTTCGAACAATTAAAAGAATTGCTGTGTGAAAATAAATGTTCCATTTAATAAGTGTTCTGTTTATTATACATTGTATGAACTATCACACGCAGATATGTAATAAATGTTGCATTAATCGTTAACCCGTTGTATCAGAGTATATAAATCTGTTCAAAAATGAGAATGAGATATAAAATTTAAGACAAGTCTTGTATTGTTTAGCACGATTGATTTTTGCGATACACTGCAATATCCATTTCCTAATTTCACCTTTTCCTGAGGATGTATGACCAAGGTTCAAAATTGGGTCCGTTCCAAAATAGCCCTCGTGCTACTTCAAACCTGGACGTTAATATAACTAAATCATATGAACTTATTCATTTTGACCACTATTGGTAATGAAGATCAGCAACACAACTCGTATTTGAATTACAGCTAGAAAAAAAAGTGCATTTTATGAAAAAAGTATTTATTCTCATTAAATGGTATAGACCAACATTTGTTACAAAGCTACGATTTTGGTGTAAGGACCACTTGCCATTTTTCATTCATCTAGTTCCTTACGTTTCTGAGTTAATTGAGTCCACACACAGAGATAGTTCCTAAAATTATTTTTGGGACTCAAGGAGATTTAAAACATTGATATTCATTAAAATCTCGAAGGCGAATTTTTTTGACGATTGCAATGCGTCATCAGTGTATACTTCATGTACAAAGTAGCTTTATTATACTCTTCACGGTTCGGAGAACGAGAACGAACGGAATGCGAGTTTCTGACCAGATTTTTTTTCCCATTCAATATTTTCTGCTTTACAAAACATCTTCTTTAGAGCCCGAGTTAGGAAACTACGGTGTATATTATTAGTTGAGGCTCGCATAGATACAACTCTGTGAAAAGGTACAAAACCAAACCAAAGGGCGCATTAAAAATACACGTAATGCATAGTTCCTCGCAATCGGGGCCATCTTAACAAATTTGAACGCCCTGGGCCAGACTAATTTGGCGCTTCATCAGAAAAGTAACTGGGAATTACCCAACGAAAATACCTAACTAATAATATAATGGAGTTAATGGTTGTATTACAGAATATAATTGAATGACCTGATAGTGTGCATGCTTAGTTTCAACGGTTGCGTTATATAAAAATAATTTTTCAAATACCTTCGTTACATTTATTAAATGTAAAAATATAATAATAAACTTAGTATTTAAACGACCGCGTAGTTCTAATCATATTTTTATTTTTAACATAATTAAAATTACAATTAAACACTTCTGGTTCAGAATTAAAATGAAATGGGTGTATTAAATTTTTAAGCGCCTCTTGGGCGAAACAGCCCTGCCCGCAACAGATCGCAATTCCATCCCGCGTACTGATCGGAGAGGAAATTCCCCGACCGGCCTTGAATCCGCCACTTCGAGCCGGTGCAGTCTTTCCGCTCTTAATATGCGGACGCCCCCTGCCTTCCAAAGCGGAGGTAGCGCGTCATTACCTGCGCGTGTGTTTGTGATTCGTGTGCGACCGTGTTTAGAACGTCCACCCCGTGTGACAACCAAGTGACGACCCTCTGTTCGGCGGAGAGTGCTGGTCATCGGCCATGGCGAGAAAGAGGCGCAAAAGCATGTCCCGTCTCACGCGTTGGTATGTACAGGTACGTACACATATACAACTGCTCTCATACCTTAACGCTGCTTCTGCTGACGTGGAGAACAGCTGGCGAATGCGTAGCGATGCTTTCCGCCGACCCTGACCTCGTGTTCGCATTTCGCGGTCTTGTGTGAAAGCAGGTAGTGTCGTGTGAGCGGGTCTGCCCGAGAAAATTTGTCTGGCGGCCCAAGTTTGGCTTCAGGCCCCTTCGCTTAGACTTTTCTGAAAATGAAATGTTAGAGCTCCGAGCGCTACTTTTGAATGACTGATTGTTACATCACTTTCTTAACTTTTTATTACGCAGTTAGTTCAAATTATTTGTTCTTAGGTTTATTACTTTTTGTACCAAAGATAAACAAGTCTGCTAAACACGAAATTTCAACTGGAATGAAATTCTTATAAAGGTCTTTCCTTCTACCTAGCCTGTTGTATTATTTCTCTGCAGTTCCGGTTGCCAATTCATAATTGAAGGGGTAAGTGGATGAAGGGGGGGGGGTAACGACAACTGTGTTCCGAGATATTTAGCCTTAAAGTTGTCATTATGGTACTTTTTTTAAAAAAAGTTCTTAGTAAAATATACTATTCCTATAAGAGTTAAAAATTTTATTCAGTATGAATTTTGTTTTAATATGAGTTTGAAAATTAAAAATAAAATATATATTATATGTACCACCTTCTTCCACTCACAAAGTTTGCATTTTTTTTTTTTTATCATTTTATGAAATGTATGGGGTTAATGACCATGTAATAAAAAAATTTTTGTTTTTTATAAGTATTGTTTGTACATTAGAAAGTAATTTTATTCTATTATATAAATCCTATTATATTTATTCTATTATAAAATCTTATTAGTTGTAGTATCCTCAGCGCACACAAAAATTTGCGAAAATATGCAATTTTTATGCGGGCCAGAGACACTTTTTTTTTGTGCAAAATATCAAGTTTTTGGGAAAACATAAATTTTATATGTTTCATTGTAAATCACCATTCCTAACTTTTTTTCTCAAAATACACCAGGCCTTGGGTAAATAAATACCAGGGTTATATACCCAAAAAATATTTACCTACCCACGTATTTATCGATCCCACATTACTGGTCGTATGCGAGAAAGTTTCGCGGAGGCCACTCCTGCTGGTTTAGTGTCTGTTTCTCACTTTGCTCTTAATCGTGTCTTGCATTTCTTTTTTATTTGCACATCATCAAGAAAAGTAAACAGATTGACAGCAACTATTGTGATTAACAATGGGGAAAGTTGCTTGGTATATCATTACCACAAGCTAAATAGTCAATATGATCCGAATGCTTTAAAAAAAATATTTGATGTTATTTTTTAAAGAAATTAGTGTTAAATACAAACAGTTGATATTCTATGCAATAAAATTCTGTTTTTATATGGAAGTTGTTTAATTTTACGGAACTTTTAGACTATAACCTTAAATCACTGAGAAACTCCGTACGAGCATTGTCCGGTGATGCGGTTGCTCGTAGTACTGTCAGTTTAAGTTGTCACTGTTTACAGCGTAATTTTTTTTCAGACGGAAAACATCACTGCACACCCGCTTGCCTGGACAATCGATAACCCAAGCCGCAAGTAGTTAAGTTAACTGTTCAAGTTATTTTCAAACTTTTAAGTAACATATGTTTCTCTCTGATGTTTCTTTTTACAGTTCTTGTCGATGAATGATCCGTTAAGCCCTCTGTGTCGCTAAGCAGACGAAAATATTTTCTTAAAGAGTAAAAGTTGTTCCTTTTAACATCCTGGTTCGAATTTGCTGCCAACTGAACTGTTGCTTGTCCTGTCAGCACTGTCTCTCAGTAGCCTTGTTGTGTGTGTGTGCAGAGTGCTAATGAGATTATTTATTTATTTATTTAAAGAAAAGCACACTACAGAGAAAACTCCATGGCGCGCGAATCAAAATAAACAAATACGTGATGGTTTCTGTGTTTATGTGGATCTCTAGTTTTTGTGATTATTTGATGTGAGGGAAGTTGAGTATAAGCTAGGTTTTTTTTTTTTTTTTTTTTTTTTTATATTTTTATAACGGTCTTTAAGTTCAGAACATTTTTTTGCTAAGGCGTCCCTAACATTTTCCCTTCTAATAGGATTCTTGTTTGAACTCTTCATTGCTTACAAATATTTATTATAGCTTATAAATTCTTATTAACTCTCTTAGAAATAATTACTGAAATTTTGTGGAAATTTAAGTGAAAAAATTTTAGTTGTGTTAAAAAGTGCATTACTGGTCGTATGCGAGAAAGCTTTGGGGAGGTCACTCCCGCTGGTTTTAAAAAATATTTGTGTGTGTTCTGCCATAATTTTGCTTAAAATGTGACGATTTCTTATTTAATATTTGGATTAAAATTCGTGAGGTTCACCCCTCGATTTTCTCGCGTGCAATATATATTTGTAACTTCATAGAATATTGAAGGAGACCGGATATGCATTTTGGGAAAAGTACATCACCATCTCTTTCACGTATTTGCTCCAAAATTAGACACGGTTCTGCAATTTGATGTAAATATCACATAACAAATTACATTCATCTAGCTGTTACGTCTTTGGGTTATCACGTTCATATACACACGAATAGACGGACCGATGGACAGCCAACCTGTTGATGGACTTGGCCCAGAATTTGATACTGATCTACAACTTTGGATTTTAAAACCTCGCGCCATATGTAATCTATCTTATTTGCTTTCACATACACGCGGACAAACATAACGTCGTCCATTATACCAGTCTCCATAACAATTACAGTTATTAAACATTTAAGTGGATACGGGACAGACAGACACAAAAACACAATCCCCCCCCTTTTTTTTTAACATCTGGGAAGTCTGAAACGTGGAAATTTGTCAAGTGGCCAAGATCGAATTTTTTAGTGCTTTATAATACTTTCAATTTTTTTTTACTTCATATATGAGAAACTAAAAACAATGAACGATGCTACCACCTGCCTTAACATCTAATTCAATATTGAAAATGTAAAGAAATTAGTTGAAAATGGGAGTTTGTGCCTTATTTTCGTTTAACTGCTCGTTTTAAAATCTTTATCGATTTTAAAACCTGATTGGATTTTGTAAAAGTCGTTATTTGTTCGGCTTACTGGATTCGATTATTTTCATAAACTTTGACATTAAAGGTTTGGATCTGACAAGTATATCAGATCCCTTTATGTGTAACTCTGAAGTTGTTCCTAAGTTATGAATAACTTTTCTTTAAAAAAACAATTTTTCAGAGGTTTCTTTAAAGAAGGCGTATTTCTGATTTCTATCAAACAAGTTGAAAATTAAAAAATAAATAAATAAATAAAATAAAATCAGCCTTAGGAGGATTTTCATCTGTTGCTCTGCATGTTGTCATTTGCATTTTTTCTAAATAAACAATAAGAGAGGATAAAACCTGTTTTATCGATAACAATTGATTTTGCCCTGTATCATTTACTATACTGTTGTATGTATAATTTGCAACATTTACGGGTTGTTAAGATTTTATTTTAGAAAATAAGAGTCCTGATTTCTTTATGATATTCTGAACTGGATCCTCGTGACAATTTTGTTTGAAGATAGTGTAAATATTTTTAAGTGAAAGTTCGGAAAGGAATGGTATGTAGTTCAGTAAATTCGCATTTTTATTAAACAAAACAATCCACACTAACATCTATTATTTATGATAAAATACGAAATAGAACCTAGCTTACTAAAACAAATCGCTTAGAAAAGATAAGATTTTTCCTCTTACGTCATCTTATCTTACATGTTTATTTAAAAATTATTTTGGCGCAAATTGTAATCTAGACGTGCATCGACAAACTTTATAAGCATGTACAGAACATTCTTCTTTTTATCTACAACTATCATCAAGCAAGTTTTTTTTTCGTAATGAAATTTCAATTAATTCGCCCCCCCCCCCCACACACCATTTCCTCTTACCTGTGAGCCCATTTCTTATTGGTGGAAACGAATGTTCCACACACTGATTGGGTAAATAATGAGCTGATCTTACCTGTGCGGCGGAGCTGTCCGACGTGCAATAAATAACAGGTTTCTCCCCTTAGGGGGGCTTCCAGCCCAAATTAAAATGCCTCCCCACTGCCTGTTTGCCTTGCGTCATCAATTCGAAGATAGGCACAGATTCCACCCGCGTTCCCCTACTTCCTCCGGCTGTCCGATCCGGTGTGGAAAAGCGAGGAGGTTTTATTTATTTTGCTCGGTAGGCAAGAAAGGATCGGGGCTCTTCTCGCGGAGGTGTCAATTTGCGTGTTGCTTTCTTCTTGACCGAAAGGAGACGGGTGAAAGCTTCCGTGGATAACGGATTGGATGGTCTTGTTTTCGTATTTTTATGTTTGTTTTTAAATTAAGGCTATGTGAGAAAAAACAAGTGATGTAAGATGGGTAATGAAAAAAGGGGCTTTACCTAGCACACGTCGGCTTCCTTAAATTAGTTTATACGAATTCAGCTAATTCACTGCGTGTGCGACTGACTTTCTCTTTTACAGAAAAGTTTGTCGCGCTTCGATGTCTAGTTGCAGCGATTTTCTCTCTCTCTTTTTTTAATTTTCCTCGTTTATGAAATATACGAACCGAAAGTACAGGGTGTCCAAGAATTGTTGGGCACATTTTAAAAATTAATAATAATAATAATAAAAACTTAATAATAATATTACAACTACTTTTTTCCCCTTTTAACTGAGAGCGCATTTTAAGAAGTTTTTTTCAGACTCTTGTATTACCGTTGGTTGTCAAAGAAACGCGATCAGTAATACATCTAATAAAACAGAGTAACCCAATTAGTTTACTTAATTTGCATTTAGATGCATTCATGACAATGACAAGATAATTGACGACGACTAATAATAGTTAAAATAGACATCTTTATTAGATGATAAAAATATAAGCATAGGCACATATAAATACAACCGATTTAATCCTCGATTAAACATACTCACAAAATAGCCGGGGTCAGCAGAAGGGCGATGTGATGGTAGTTCGTCATTTCTAATACAACTACATTACTATTACCAACGTTATTTATATCTGTAAAAGATGTGACGTTTATAGAATCTATTTAGTATAAACCCAAACTGTTTTGCTTTACTGATTGATTTAGATCTCGTCCAACAATAACCATGATTCGAATAAATAAAAGTTGATGAAAAAGAACATTTTGGCAATCAGTATTTGTAGGAAAGCTAACACAGACTGGTAACGCGCTGTTACGTGGTAGTAAATTATTGGAAATCTCCAATTTTTGAGGGTCATTATCTGCGAAACTATTACAGCTAGAAAAAAAATAAAAGCATGTATTTGTAGGGAATTTTTCGTTCTTTAATTTGTTAAATCAATTGTAATTCGAAAACTGAATAGTTTTCGAGGTATTCAAGAAAAACTAAAAAAGGAAACCAGAAAACGCGCATCGGCTTCTGCTGATCGGTAGGCATTGCGTATGGAAACCTCTCGCTGTAGCAAATTTAGAACTCCGGAATGGTACGCCACCTATCTGAAAAAAAAAAATTTAAATGCGCTCTCATTTAAAAGATAAACCGTAGTTGTAACATTATTTTTTTTCTTAATTTTTGAAATGTGTCTAACAATTCTCGGACACCTTGTATTGTAATCGTCAAAAATATCCGACCTCGAGATTTAGGTAAATCTCCATTTTGTGACTTCCGTCTAATTTTCGAGGAAATCCGTTTTCGGGAAATCTGTCCGTCTTGCCGTCCGTGTGCAGTCAATAAATGCAAGAGATGGTGAATGAAGGTAGATGGGTGAATTTTAGCATCTAATCTTTGCACCAAAGTTATGGATATATGTCTAATTTGGTTTAAATCCGTTAAAGGGCCCCGTAGCTTATGATGCCTCAAGTTAATTCATTGAGTGTGTTGATAAAGGAAATGTTTGTCTCTTTCCACTTCCTAGTAACCGCAAATATTTTGGTTGTAAGGTACGGTTGCCATAATTGCCAAGCACTTATACGGGGCGTTTAAGTGCTAAATAAATGAAACACGAAAAAAGTGGGTAGGTAATGGTTTGTTTTACTCCGATTAAAAATCAATAAAGTTTAAGCACTATAATAAATAGAACACGTAGAATAATAAAAAAAGATGCGAGGCTAATCCTTTTTAGTCCAGTCATATTTTAAATCTGATTTTACTTTCTTAACTATATAATTTTCATCTTTCAAATAATTATTATCCTTTTTAAAATTATAATGACCAATGAAAATCGCATCAATTGTCTCTATTGACCGATTTTAGGGGGAAAATAGTAATACGGGACTGAGTAGTGAAATAGAGTGATAGTCTCGCATATACGGGACGTATGCAACCCTATAGTAAGGCAGGCTTTTCCCCTCCTGATGAAATAAATTATATATTGTTTTACGGAAATCGTATTCGAGATTTTTGAATATTTACTACCATTAACTCTATAATATAAATATATATGACGCCCAACAAGAAAAAGTTGAAAAAGGAAAAAAAAAAAAAAAATGTGATCCTATCTCGGTGGTGGCGAACCTATGACCCGCGGGTCAGACATTGACCCTTGAAGTCTTTTTAAATGACCCACGCGCTGATTTTTATAATTTTTTTATATCATAAAAGAGAGAACAGACAATCAAAATATTTAAAAAAATAAAGTATAAATATCTAATGTTGAATTCATGAAAAAATATTTCCAAGACGTTAGCTATCTGATTTTCTATCGCATCGCTGCACCTGTGTATGACTCATGACAGTCAGTCATAAACGTCACTTGTAAAATTGTGAAACAAAAAGAAAACGTAACTTTTTAAAGAGGATTTTAAAAGTGAGGGGGGGGAAAAAAAGGTCAACCTTCAAGTATTTCTGTTAACAAATGTTCGGTGTTTCCAAATTATTGGTATACCCTTTTCACCACCTCTTTCCAAGTGATGCCACTGACTTTGTTACCCACGGACTAGCATTAAAATATAAACAATGAACACAATTTGACCCACTTCTCAAAAAGGTTCGCCATCACTGTCCCAGGATCATTTTGTATCCCGTCACCCGGCTGGCTAGTGAATTTTTTGTAGTTTTTCTTTCTCCGACATGCACTGTTCGCGTTTTAAAAGATAATTTTCTAAAACGAATTTTTATACTTTCAAAATGAACAATTAATTTATTGTGAGTCGCGCAGTTAATCGATTCTCGGCTCCAATTTCCCGAGAATTGTCGTTAAAGTGAAAGATAAGGGACCGAGTTTGTGGTCGAGTGGAGCGCTAGCATACAAGGCTTGATGAGCTTCTGGTTGAACGCTCTCTCGCGGTTGTGCTCTCCGAGTAAAATTCTTCGCCAGAAATAACTCCCCCTTCTTCACTTGCTCATTACATGAAAGTGACTAATTGTTTGCAAGAAGAATGAGATGCAAAATAAATGGAACTTGCGAGGACGCGGATGAAATTCTATCGCCCCCTCCTCTCTGGGAAATTCTCCGCATTCCGCTGCGGAATTCTTCCGCGGGAACCAGTGCGTACTTGGATAACCACAGTGGCCTGTTTCGAGTTGGATGAGCATTTCTGTTGGTGCACTGAAATGAGCAGTTTTTTTTTTTATTTTCTTTCTTCGGTTTTTTTTAGAAGGGGGGAGGGAGAAGTTTTGTGCATGCGAATCTACTGCTTTGTTGTGTATGGATAAAATTTTGTTTCTTTTTTTAATTGTTATACCACTATTTATGCATAAATTGAAGTAATTGAATTGAAATAAACTGAACGCTTATTGAAATTTGAAGTTAATCGTTGAAAAATCCGTATTAGTCAAAGAGACAAGAAGCCATATTCTCGGCCTCAGAATGTGAGGATCATGGTTTTACCAATACTCCCCCCCCCCCCCCATGTTCACGGGCCTGATGCATATTACATCCATTAAGCGAGACATTCACAGCTGTTCCACTCCACGATTTTCGGAATACGGGAAGGCAAAACATTTCGTCAATGTGAAACCACGATGAAAATTGGCGCAGATAGACAGCGCTGTTGGAATTCAAACGAATTTGACATCCATTGGAATGGAAGGCCTTAAAAATGAAATCTGATTCTTCGAGACGGCGATAAATGACCCGTCTGTGTGTGTGTGGAGCGTTGGAGAGGGGGAAAGTGCGTGGGAGTCAGTCTGGGACTTTGAATCTTCTCAAAAAAGGATTCTCATAACAAACTTTGGAGCCTCCGTGAATGGCCTGCCTAATCTATCGACTTGAATGAGTGGGGGAAAAAGGGCCAAATGGAACAGCTTTCACTTCTGGTGAATGCCCAACTTTAACCATAAGGCTGTTGCAATCCATTTGGAAGGCTTCTTAGCAGACCGATTCCATCTTCAGCCCATCAACTTTGGTGGGTCATTCACAAGTCGGACAGTGCCAGCTGGAAACCCATCACCTACGGAAAACCCGATCCCCTAAGCTTCTGAGCCTCCTTCTCTCCACCCCCTATCGAAACGGGTCCCCCGCCTTGATTTCTTCAGACTGACTCTCACCCACCCTCTCCTTCCCCTTTTTGTGGTTTTTGCTTTTGTGAGAGAGGCCCGGTCCCCCTCACTCACTATCGTATTTCAGTTTTATGGCCTAGTGCGCCGAATAAAAATCTAACCGGATGAAAATCCTACTTTTCCCCCGGTCTTCACCATTTCTTATCGGATTCTTAGATTGACGAAACGTTTTGGCACTCTGTGTTCCAAAAAAAAAAAAAAAAAAAAGTGGAGTGGCCTAATGGTGAATGTCCAGCTTTATTACAAACGTTCTCCTGCTGGTGTGAAAATTTGGTGGGCTTCTGAGCACGGTTCAAAATGGCCGTGACAAGTGAATGTAGAGGCCCGTCCCGAGTCTGCCCTTGTGTTGCTTCGAGACGAGACGTTTATCTAACTAAACTTTACTTAGTAAGGTGGGTCGTTCCATAATGCCTAAGTCACAGTCTTGTGCCGAGTCGGATATGCAGTCTGATAAACTCGGTAAACAATATCAGTATTAACATTAACTGGGGGACATGGTGGTGCTAAATACGCTGCGAATAGCCCATAGTACCTTGAAGTCTACCAAATCTGCTAAACAAATCAATTTTCTGTTGAATCTATAATTCTTTTAAGAATGTAACTGAGCAAAAATTCATGAGCTTGCAGTTTCTGTGATGCATGTCCATCGAATATTTTTCAGTTTTACGAAATCTTGTGATTCAAGATGGTTTTATTGACTAATTTTGCTTCCATTAGTCGAAAGCTCTTGAAGTTGGTTGTATATAAAAAGGCTCCCGCGGTCGCATCATTGATGAATGAATAATGCATGTTTGTTTGCTTTGGGGAGATGGGAAGATCTCCTTGAAACTGATTTCTTGGTTTGAACCGTTCGGTTTCGTAGGACACGGCATCGAGTATTTGAGTTTATAACCAAGTTCTGTTTAAATATACCAATTGCTTTTAAATTCATTCGAATTCTGTTTAGGACTGTTTAAGTAGATACCCGTACCCTTAGGGAAATTATCCGTAGGTTTCCCCTCGCGTATCACAGATGGCTGAAAAAAAAATAAAAGAGGCAGCATATTTTCAAGAGCTAAAAATTATGGTATAGAATTCTATTTAATTTCACCATTCCGAAAACCCTTGCTGTAGAGTGAAAACTTTCATCGTCGTTTTCACAGTGGCGTAGCGGCGAGGGAGCAATGGAGTGTAACGAAACTGTGTTCAGTCTTATATTTCAAATACTGAGCTAAGACGGCTTTTTTAATTATTTTGAGATGTTTCGTTCTCGAGGCACAGACTGCACGTAATGGGATCGATTGTGATTGATTTATATTTCAAGCTTGAAAGTTCAGTTCTTCAAATTATTTTGTTCGACTTAACGACTTCATTTTATTAATAACCAAATAAATGTTTTGTGATATAAAAATCGGCTATTTTCTGTTTAACTAGACTCTACAGAAGATGCGAATGTCCCAGGCTCCAGTCTTACGGGTCGCTATGAAGACGAAATAATCGTATATTTTTTCACTTTTTAATACTAAATAATGACGAGGGGGGGGGGGTAAAAATACTTTTTCCCGGACGCCATTGAATTTTCAACTGCCACCAATTCTCTTCCCACAATTCAATTCTCACAAGACAAATTCTCTTCAGAAATGCCAACCTGATAGTGTTGGTGTGCAGAGGGGAGATGCCACAAGAAATTGCAATCAGGAGTTCCGAGTAAGGATTTAGGATCGAATCCTTCTTTTTTCTCTCTCGTCAGCCGATCCTTCTCGGGAATGCGTGGCACGGCCGCCAATCACCCGCGGCAATTATCCGCCGAAATGCAATCCTCTTGTCCGAGCTCCCGCTATTAACCTCTCCGCTTCCTCCTTTTCACGGATCAGGAGAGATTGGAGGGTCGGCCGAGCGTGCACAGAGACCGATCTGGATTTCTGCAGTTATGGGATTGCTCGTGTCTTGCTGAAGTACTTTTTCTGTGCTGATTATTTATTGCTGCGGGTTTGGTTTTATGTTCCCACGATCCATGGCTTTGCGAGCACAAAGGTGTTCCAAATTCTTATACTATGTGAGTAATTGTCCTTTAATAAAAGCTTTTTGTATCATCAACCATGAAGTTGAAAGCATATTGGCCTAATGTGAAAATACTGTCAAAAGATATTTGATGAAAATATCGGCATCATGAATAGCAGATTCTGAAGGAGAAAAGACATAACAGAAGATATTGTATCGTCTTATACGAAACAAATCATCATTATCTCTTGCGGCAGTTTCCGATTCTGTATATTAATATTTATACAGTCCAAACCCGGTATAACGAATCCAGGATGTAACGATCCTCGGTTGTAATGAATTTTTCAAATGCTTCTAACGATCTTCAGATGCAAGGAATTCGGATGTGAACTAAAATTTCTACTTTTTAAACTTAGTTTCAGCTCTTTAACGAAAAATAACTACTTATTTTCATATTTCGGAGAAATAAACATGAATGGAATTAATTTCGTTATTGTACTGATACGACCGTATTTATTTCATCAATTAACTTTTTAAGTAAGAAAAAATTAATTTATTATAGCCCATTTCTTCAATTGCAATTGAGTTTAATAAATTTGTTCAGCACAGAAATGCATTCAAGGACTATAGGAAATCTTGTATAGCCAATATTTGAAAAATCGGATATAGCGAATCCTCGGTTATAGCGAACTTCAGGATCTTTCCGTTGAGGGTTCGTTATAACGGGGTTTAATTGTATTTTCCTTTTTCTTGTATTCTCATTCACACCTAGAGGATATCATTTAGTCGTTACTCTCATCAGGTCGATAGATCAATAATAATAATTTATTGCTTAGCTAATTTTACGTCGCCTTAGATGGTCTTGGGTTTACTTAAGTTTTCTGTTATTGTGTGCTGTATGTCCACGAGATATTCTTTGGCTCTCTCTCTTTACTCCGAATGGTTCTCTTTATTTATCGCTCTGTATTTGATATGCTTTTAAATTTAACTTTGGTTTATATCTTTAAAAAAAATTATCTCCCATATTTACAATATTATTGATACACCCTGTTATTTAACACTGATTATCCTTTAAATAACGTATTTTTATGTTTTTTAAATGACAGAATTTTTATGCTCGTGAAGTTTTATTTATTGATTCATTATAGTATTGCCTAATCTGTGTAAGCCTATCAGTAATTTGTATTCACTTGTTTTCAGTGCCCAGTTGGTTCTGCGATTTTATTTATTTCATCATCATCATTAGTGGCTCGATAATCCAGAGTGGGTTCTGGCCTTTTCAAAGAGCTAATTCTTTCTTGACCCGGTGTCAGCGACAGTTCTCCAGTTAATCGATATAATAATATTAAAATTCCTGTCAACGAACGCAGTTAATCCAACTAATTTTAAGCCTTCCTCTAGGATCCTTTTTCATTGCTTTTGAAATAAAGATTTTTTTTTTCCTAAAGCCGTGTGTTCTGCTGGAATGCGAATTTATTCATTTATTGAAAATATTGTATGTTTTCGAAAAGCTTATATTAGGATCCTTAAACTGCTAATCATTCCGAAAGAAAATTTCTAATTGAGAAGCGTGATGTGCGCATGTGAAGTGTAAAAACGTCATTTTAATGAAACGACTGTTGTAAATGCTACGGGAATATTTAGAAAGTTAAAGTATACATCCCTTTCCGTTTAACTTCAACAAAAGTATTTCTAATATTTTTATTGCCTCCATATTGCATCTTTATGCTACGTGTTATGCATAGAATTAGCTTTTAACGAGCGTTTACGTTAAAGCCATTCGCAATTTATGTTCTCTTCTCTTTCTCCATTCATGTTGTCAAATATGGCTCTTGTGCCAGAAAACACAACCAACCAACCAACCATTCATGTTGTGACCAGTATTAGCCAGTCGTCTGTGCCCGAATGACTTCCAAGATACCGGCTGGAAAACGAATGCGTCCTCTAACCGGAAGCGAACGAGCACCATTAAGGAAGTTTCATCCTTACAAATCTGGATCGCTTGGCGTCGTCCTGCTGTGGCCAATCAGCGGTGCAATCTCCTTTTAAGTCCCCCATCCATCACTCTTCAGCAGACGATTTTCCACCGGGGATTACAAGGCCACTCTCTCCGTCCCCATCTTTTTCCGCGGAGGTAGAAATCCATATTCCCCTCATCCCGGGCCTGGTTCCGTTCCTTATCTGTCGGTTTCCAGCGACGTCCCTAGTCGGGGCTCTCGTCCTTTATCTTCGGAATCCATCACTCCGGAACGCTGCTGGCCTCACCTGCAGAGGAAGGAGCGTTTCTCTTTTATTCCCTGCACTGGAGTCTTCGCGGTTTTACCTATACAGTACATTCCCGATTATCCGGGTTAATCACCGGGAGAAGTCGCAGGGACAATAGAAGAACACGGATAATCCGAAAACTCCTTTTTATTAAAGAGAAAATCAACATCAGTACAAATTATTTAAAAAATAAAAATTTTAATAGACCGCGTTTTTAAAACGGACTAAAAAGTATAAAATAATTTCTTCTAGCCCCATACAGATTTATAACCCCATACAGATTTAAAACGAAAAACGTGGGGCGCATGTAATAGATCATTGATGCATAAATAGTTTATTTAAGTCACTAACAATTTTATTGCAATTGAAATGATATGAACTGTGGTGTGAGTTTTCTCAACGACAGCTACTCCCTACACTCCTTACTATTAAATATTGCATGCGCCCCACGTTTTTCGTTTTAAATCTGTATGGGGTTATAAATCTGTATGGGGCTAGAAGAAATTATTTTATACTTTTTAGTCCGTTTTAAAAACGTGGTCTATTAAAATTTTTATCTTTTAAATAATTATTTTCTGCTTTTTAGTCTTCTGTGTGTGAGATTTTGCAATCGATTTTAAACATCTTGATGAGATTATGACGGAGACATGTGGCAAATTTCAGGTTTATTTCAGTTTCTCTTCACCTGATCATAAATATAAAATTGTTATTTTCCTGAAAAATTAAGTTATGTGACGCAGATACCTTTGAGATATAATGGAAAACGTACTGCGCATGCGCAAAGATATAGCTAAAATATGGGGTTGCTTCGATGATCCCATGGGTCATCCATATACCCAAGAACCAAATCTGTAATGTTAATAGTTTTCGAGATATAATGAAAAACGTACTGCGCATGCGTCATGCAAAATATGAAATGACAGACAGACAAGAAAGCGAATTAATAATGCATTGTCATCTAGTTCTGAACTATGTTTCAAGTTTCAAGTCTCCAGCTCATCGGGAAGTTAGTTTAAAATCGATCGCAAGATTTGTACCGAACAGACAGACAAGAAAGCGAGTTAATGAAAACGTGGTAAAATATAAAAATTACTTACATTTGCATGCTGTATAACATCAAACTAGGAATTTTCCTTTTAACATTTAATGCTTTAAAAAATCTGTTACTCTTCTCTTCTTTATCTCTTTGTTCATCTCTTGTCGTATATCGATACATATTTTACGACCCGCAGTAATGTCACCGTAATCGAATCCTCTTTGTCCCATATAATCGAACAAAGTTTCCACAGATCGTAGAGCAGCAAAATGAGAAATTGTATTTCCTTCATTTAGTACATCTTCTGCATCAGTACTAGCTGATTCTCCATTATCAAGTTTTTGAATTATTTCTAATTGATGTTGAACGAAAACGAAACGTTTTAAATGTTACTCACCACCCATTTTTACCAGTAAAAAATTTCACGCTACTAACTGACGATAAACAAGACGCAAAAACTAAAGTAACACGTGCGAAAGTTTAAGAAGTTAAAGAATGACGTGTCGGGGAGAAGCGTGTTCCTGCAAGAAAGAACTAGCAGGAAGTGGCTGATTCATTTCTCGGAAAATTAAGAGTTCAACCGGTAGAGATTGCACGTGGAGGAAGGCTATATAAATATATTCTTTAGCCTCCGCCGTCACGGAATGAATCTTTCGATCGAACATCAACATTGATTTTACATGATAAGCGTGAAAATGTTTCTCTTAAAATTTTTTTTGTGGGTCCGGAACGAGCACGGATAATAGAGAGTACTTGGCCTCCTACCTCTTTCACTTTCACCTATACTTATAGAAAGTGTTGTAATTGTCAAAAATTTCGACTCCAGGTTTTGATGAATTTCGCAATTTTAGTGCTTCCCGAGTCCGGGGGGATCCATATTTGGAATTATTTTAAACCTTAGCGCTTCCTTGTCTCCACTAAGGCGACACGAGTTGCGTGCCTACTTCACCTTTAAAACACATAGGATGCAATTTTTATTCAAACAATTTAGACAGGATTTTACCGAGACCGTTGCTACTTGTTTTGGACTAATCAAAGTAATTGCGTAGTCTTTTAAGGAATTTAATCTGCGAATGTGACATGCAAAGTGCAATACTCATCTAATTAGTTTTTGGAGGACAAAGGGTTAATGTTGGAGGGAGAAAGGAATAATATTGTCTCTCTGTCCATGTGTATGTGAACACGGTAACTCAACAACACAACGAGCTAAATCGATGAAATCGGGCATGAGTTCTTAACCTCAGTACTGAAGGTTGGTGTTAAATTTTGGATCAAATCGATTCACTGTAAAATGCCCTTTCCCAAACTGGTTGCTATATTTTCTTGACTGTAACTATGAAGTATTTTTTTAAATCACCATGTTTATAAATATGCTTTTAACAAACGTATTTTCACTCGCGTCGGGGGCAAGTGTGATATTTTTTATTTTATTTATTTGTACGTTGACATTCAGCAGCAAATTGTTGGTGGATTAGATGACTCTCTTTTCTTATTTAAAGTGCATCTGTTTTAACAATCTTGACTTACTTCCGTTAATTAAATTACGTATATGACGGAGAGGAGATTATAGTGCTGAAATCTATTATAGATTTATGTACCTTGTAAAGGAATATCTGTCATTACGTTTCATAACATTGCGTCCATACCAGGTCGTTCTTACAGCAAATGCATGTTATCTGTATGTTTTGTTCAGCCAAAAATAAATCGCGAATTCATTTTTTTGAAACACTGGCATAGAAAATTATTGTGTCCACTGATGCGTTTTAGGTAGATTCCTTATAGGAAAATCTACCTATTGCAATGGTTCTCATGACACGACTTTCGGAAAATTTTTGCAGATCTTCACCGATCATGACCCCTAGAACCCAAAACCACCCTTCGTTAAAAAGTTTATATATATATATATATATATATATATATATATATATAAGGTCTTAAGGTCGGTGAAAATATCGGCCGAGTTTGTAGATGGGCTAACCAGCTAAAAGGGGGTGGAAATGGTGGAGGACTGAATATTTCATTTTCCCATAATTCCTTTACGATTGAAGATAGAATGAAAAATCAAAATAGGCGAATTATTGCCTCTTCATAATAAACAACTTTTGTATTCAAACTTTTTTGATAGCTACAAATTTTTAAAAGTTATGAGCTAAAATGCCATTTTCAATCCCTCCCCCATTTTATCACTTCCCCATAGCTCTGCTATGACTAAAGATAGAAAACAATTAAATTAGGCGAATTATCACCTTATCATAACGAACAACTTTTATATTAAAAGTTTTTGTCAGGTAAAATTGATTAGAAGTTATGAGCTGAAAAGCGATACTCAAATCCCCCCCCCCCCAATTTATCAATTTCCCGTCACTCTGTTACGATTGAAGATAGAAAGAAACTTTCAATTAGGCAAATTATCACATAATAATAACGAACAACTTTTATATTAAAAGTTTTTTGGCAGCTACAATTGTTTAGAAGTTATGAGCTTAAAAGCGTTGTTCAGCCCCCCCCCCAATTTATCTTTTCCCCGCAGCTAAGTTACGATTGCAGATAGAAAGAAAATTTCAATTAGGGAATTATCACCTTATCATAACAAACTACTTTGATATTGAAAGTTTTTTGACAGCAAGAATTACTTAGAAGTTATAAGCTGAAAAGTGATTTTTACCCCCTACTTAGAATACGCTTTAACCTATGCATGCGACACCTTGCTGAAAAGCTTTCATCAGTTCACTTTTATATAGGTAAACTAAAAGATATCACTTCCACTTATTATAAGGTAAACAAGCTGATATATCCGGGTTTGCTCCGGATTGAAATGCTTTCATGTCTTAAATTTTTTAATGAAAAAACTACTATCGTATAAAAATTATAATACACAAATTCCTTTTCTGATCTGAAACGTTTTTAATTAAAATCAGAATATCAATTGAAAAAAAAAACTATTTTTAAAAACAGCCGTTTTCTCCATAAATTATTATTTGTTATATAGGTACTTCAAATCTTGTTAAGAATTACTAAAGTAAGAGAAAGGGTTCAATGAATATTTTGAAACAATTAAATTAACGAGTTAATTATTCATTAATTTAAAGAATGAAAATCAATCAATCATTAGTTTGTCCTGATATAAATTGTTAATCGTCTACTTTTAAAATTTCCTTTTAGCATTCGTCAAGAATTCTGTGAATGTATTCTGGCATTTATATATATTCGTATTATTCTTGTTCTTCAACAATAAAGAATATTGTTACGAATTCTGTATAAAATTACTTTTGAAAAAATATTAAAATGAGAGAAACAAATTGTATGGAAATGAAATTTTCGTCACTGAAATGCTAATTTTTTGAAATTTAATAAGGTGTAAAAATAGTTTCGTGAGATAATGTTTTCAAAAGATATCGCGGAAAAACACCTTGCTTAATTTTTAATTAACTGAAATTTTAAGTAACGTTTGGGCTTCGAAATGTTGAAGATGAACTTTCTCTTGTCTCAAATAAAAAGTGTGCAAAGTCTAGTTGAAATCAGTCCACTGGTTTAGGACGCGATGTGGAGCATACATACATAGATACAATAACTTTTATTGAAATCAAGATAATTATTAGATAATTACAAGATTAAGATTGCTGGCATATACTATGAGCCATAAAAAAGGTTTTAGTGAAGATATCGTCACAATTAATTAAATATTTAATTTTATTTAAGTAAATAGTTAAATTTAATTAATCAAACAGTTAATTTTAATAGTTAATTTGATAATTAGTTAATTTGACAGGTTACTTTAATTTGATAATTAACTAAACATGGCTGCACCAAGATTTGTTTAATAAATTTAATATAAAATAGCCAAAAAAGACAGATATACAAGAGTTCCCTTTATCCTTTTTTATATTGAAAAATATCTCATTAACTTTAAAATTGTTTTGGGATTTTCTGTCGAAGTATTTGCTTTTAACTGTGGATGAAGATTTAAATTTGTTGTTCAAAATGGCTGCATTGATATCCTATGCTTTAAACACACGTATTAAATTTGCAACTCGCAATGTTTAATAATTTTTATTCTGTTATGTGTTAAGAATTTAGTGACTATTATCTCTGTAACCAGGGGGTTCTCTAAATGAGCCCATTCTAGTAATGTTTAAATATTTCATGTCATGTGATTTTTGCATATAACAAAGTAATGTTCGCACAATTATATGGTAACCTAGATTAAATAACTAATTTTTAAATCCATATTCTTTATTCATTCATGTCAGGTGTCAATTTTTTGTTACTGTTTCAGATCTGCTGTCTTAATGTTATCTAGGGAATATTTGCTCTGCTCGGATGTTTATTTCTTTATGATTCCTATGATTATGCGATGGGATATAAAAAATTGACCAATATACTGACCAATAAATCTAGCATAACCTTTTGGAATGAAAAATGGAATGATAAAACCTTGATGTAGTAAAAAATTAAATGTCATGAAAACAGAATCACAGCGTAAATATTGCAATGCGTAGAAACAACAAAGTCATAATGTCATGAAAACAGAATCATAGCGTAAATATTGCAATGTGTAAAAACAATCAAGTCATTGGCTATGTCTGTATTGATCAATATGTAATATTTCATTACTTTTGTAACATTAGCGTAAAGGAATCTACCTTTGCCTTCAAGCTTGCCGAAAAGGTATTTTTTATTTTGCACTGGAAAAAAAAATCTGGTGCTTTTCCAGTGGCTTCTCGTGGTGCATATATTTTAAAAAATCATGTTTGGAAACTAGAGGAAAACTTGAAAATCACTTACTATATTTTAATAAATTAATATGTTAAGATACGCATTGGGTAAACAATTATTTATTTAAAAAGAAATAGAATTGCGGTACTACAGTCCGAATGCACTCGTAACGATATAACGGGGCTTACCCCAATCGCCGTTTTTTCCTTTTGTTCCTTTTTCTTTTGCTCACTTATCGAATTCCTTAAGGATTGGGAGAGGGGGGGGGGTATTTCTCCCAGACTGTGTGGAAACCTTGCAATAAATTCGTTAAACAATTTTTTAACATTCCTCTTTTTCAATAAGAAAAGGAACTTCTAATGTAATTACTTTTTCCCACTTTAATTAGAGATTTTTTTCTCCTTCTCACACGTCATTGTGGTTTCAGTTTCGTCTTCCATTTAAAGTCGAGAGAATCGTCTTTTTGTTCCTCTTTAATTGTACGTTTTTTTTTTCTTTCTTAATTTTACACTTTTTTTTTACTGTTACGTCTCCTCCCGCCTACTCCCACTTGGTTCGCTTTCTGTTTCTCCTTCTTTTAAGTTTGCCGGAGGAGGGGACGGGGAGCTTTTTTTAAAGTGTACCGGTGAAGATTATTTTAGTTAATTTCGTAAAGTTATTCTATTTACATAATGGT
The DNA here is from genome assembly GCA_013235015.1 of Araneus ventricosus. Taxonomy (NCBI): domain Eukaryota; kingdom Metazoa; phylum Arthropoda; class Arachnida; order Araneae; family Araneidae; genus Araneus; species Araneus ventricosus. The sequence continues at coordinate 1,845,391 of BGPR01000030.1, read as the reverse complement.
TAAGAAGCTACAATTACTTTCCGGCATGTGTTTTGTTGCGCTTTTAATAAATTTTTATGAGATAGGTGCATTAAATTGTTCCCTTTTGCATCGTGATGATTCCCAGTGTTGCAATTGGTTATTCGGAATTCGGCTCATATCACCTCAATGTGATCACAAAATGGTTTGGTCATTCTTTTGTTCCGAATCCCCTTTTCATATTAGGCAAAGAAAGGACCGATTTAATAATGTGGCCTTAGGTTGGGATGTATTTGTGGCTGTGGGGGATAGGATTAGCAATTGAAACAAGGCGTAAAATTTTCCCTCTGTAACAAAAGAGGAAATCTCATCATTGGATTTTTACTTTCTTTCATACGAAGCAAACAAGCAGAAAGTATTATAATCGTTGAAAACTGCGGTATCGAGATTTTGATTAGTCTCCACGTTTTATACTTTCCCGAGCCGGAAGAAATTATGTTTGGAATTGTGCCTGTCTGTACGAATATAATCTCGATAGTTCAAAGAACGCAACGAGCGGGAGAGATGAAATGAGGCCAGTGGTCAACAGAATTGTCAAATTTGTATCAAATCCGCCAATGAGAAGTGTTTTTTCTAAATGCATATTCCATTTTTTTCTTCACTACGATATGAAGTTATGGGTGAAAGGCCACATTTGCAAAGACATTTTAAAGACGCATGCTACTACTCATCTCTAAATAAAATTGTATACGTTTCAAATTTTATTTGAATCTCGTGTCAATATTTTAACATATTTATTTCTGTGTGTGTTTTAAATATATCATGGTTATATTTAAAAATAAGTTTTTCTTTTTAAATCAGAAAGGAAAAGAACAAAACACTCAAATTGGCAAGTTTGAACATTTTTTAAAAATTTTAACATGGCCCTCTGACTGCTTATCCCGCGATTTCCACTGGTAGGAAGTAAGTCTATTTTCTGCTGCATCCTGCGATTTTCGCAAGTTAATGTGTTTACTTAGTACTATTTTTAACTTGACGTTGTAATCTCTCATTCATCTGATGTGGAAGTATACGAGAAAGTCGAGGGAAATCACTCTGGAATTTTAATAACGAATAGCGTAACTGATATTTTATGCATTCTATTAATCTCAATAAATAGAATTCTGTTTAATCTCTGTATCTGTTCTGTTTAGGTTTATATTGTTCATTTTCATGGCACTTGAATGAAACCTTCATATTCTCAAATGGTCAATACCGCTGTTATTCCTGTATTTTTTTATCTTTAATTTTTAGCATGATTTTTAAAAAGCTGACATCATTCAAAAATGGCATTCTGTTCCTCACTTCATGTGTCAGTGAGTGGCATTTTGGAAATCTGAAAACCGCTTTCATAACCTTAACCATTCAGAGATATGAAAACATGATAAACTATTCGAGGCGTAAACAATCGCGTCGGGAGCATCGGCAAACCATTTCAAAAATTTCTTGCAAGTTTTATTTTCACCATCTGTTAGCACTCACTCACCTGTCGGCGCACGGGCCCGTTAAGAAAACGAGGGGGGGTTTTCGATTTCGATGCACTCGCATAAATCAAATAACTCGAGGGAGCCGAGCCGCTTTCGTCTGCTTGCCTCATTGCCCACCCCGGATGCGTGTCGGGCGCGTTTCTTCTCGTTTCGGGATCCGGGGAGAAAGTGAATTTCTTTTGAACCGTATTGCTTTAGCTGCTGAGGAACTGCAGTTTTTACTCTCTCGTATGCGGAGTGGACAAAGAGAAAGAATTGTAATTCGAACTCGAGATTTCTCCACGTTTTAGACTCCCTGAGTCCGAAAAACACAATTTTGGAATTATGTCTGTCTCTCTGTGAACACGATAACTCGAAAACTATTAGAGCTACGGGGATGAAATTTGGTATGTTGATCTTTGCACATAATTTGTAGATTTCCATCAAATTGTGGGCGAAGTCTCTCTGGTTGGCTGTCTGTGTTCATATGAACCTGTTAACTCAAAAACCTAAATCGCTAGATGGATAAGATTTGGTACGCAGTTTTATCTCCAGGAGTGTAGATCCATATCAAATTTTGGACCAATTCCAGTTAAGAGTTAGCTGTCTGTCGGTCTGTATAATCGCATACTTGTGAACTTGATAACACCTAAACGCAATGACTTAGATAAACAAAAATTGGTATGACTTGGTATTGGTCTTCTAACCCTTATTGTAAATCTGTGCCTAATTTTCGTTTCCATTGGTTAAAGAAAAGGCGTTCAAATTGCATATTCGGTTTCTTCACCATACTACGACGCAAAAAAAGGCGCGACCGCTTGGCGCATGTTCTCGCCACCTGTGTTAGGCCGTTTACGAGAAAGTGTAGGGAATACGGTTTCCGCTGGTTTCAGATAGTTGTGGAAACACCAACAGTGCCTGGTTAAGAATATGTCATGAGTGGGAGGGGATAATTGAAATCTACCTCATTTGATGTATCGGCAATGCGACTGGGAAGAGATTGGTTTGGTATTACTAGATTTTATTTTCTCGTATTCGAAGAGTGCAAGAGAAATCGTCAAGCTTTGTAATCGTCCAAGATTGGCCAGAACTATTGAAATTCTCTGTTATTTGGCCCCCCCCCCCCCCCCGCCAGACGACAAACTCCAGGATCTTGTATTTAAAACAAAGAAAAGAGGTTAAATAAAAATTTGCATGACTTGGTTTAAAACTAGTGAATAGCAATTGGAGCTTTGAATTAAGCTAACATGAAACTTATCACCTTTGAATCGGGTTGGTATTCATGTGATTCATAATTCATGATCGTAATTGATATGACACCATTTTAGAAAAAAAGACGTCTTTAATATACATAAATAATTAAAACTAAGTCTTAACAAGTGTAACAAATATTAGCGTTAGCGAAAATTTGTGAAATGAATAATATTGAAAAACAAAAATATTTGATCTTTCAGCACGCGAGACAAAATATTGCAGTTGTCGGTGAAATTCGCGTGTTTAAATATATCAGCTTTAGCTTCTGTCACAAACAAAAGAGCAAATGGATTTACAAAATTCAACAAGCCTGTGAAGGACAAGAATCTCTGCTGGTTGTTTTTGAAAATGAAGGGAAAAGTCTGACAAATTTCAAGAGATACTGTTTCGTCCAAAATCACTGCGAGTGTACGGCGCGCCCTCCCGAACGAGTCCTTTGAAAACAACCAGACTTCAGCCAAATGCACAGGTATTAGTTTAAAAGTAATGTTTCCCATTTCCAGCTCGAGTCCCACATAAAATAAAATACTCCACAACTTTCAGCTTACATTATTCAACGTAACTCTTTTCTAACCCTGGGAAATCAAACGAGCCCCAACGGTGACCTGACTCATACTCAACCTGAAATGTTTTTCCCTCCAGGAAAAAAATAAGAGCTACCTGTAATGGCTGCAGGAAAAAGAAGACTCCAGAGATGTTTGAGCCCTCCCCTTCAGGCAGTGGCATTCGTAAGCGCCCTCCCCCTACCAGGGCGGAATAAGATGTTGGATGTATACTTTTATGCATGGTAGCCATGACTAGGGCCGATAGGAGTTCCCTGCCCCCCTCCGGTATACTGATATCAGCGGATGGAATGGACTCGGTGAACATGCAGAAGAGAAGAAACGCGTAGTTATGTCTGCGGGGATAGCTTTTGCCCTCCGTTTTCGCAGGAATGAAGTTGGGGGATGTGGGGAAAAAGTTCTTTCTCCCCGCTCGACCCAACTTCTGCATTGGAATTTCGCAAATTTAATCGCGTAACGGCTTCGATGGGAAGTCGAGATACGCGTACCGCAGAATTGGAGGGAAATGTTAATAAAATATAGGTGTGTTTTTTAAACTTCCCTTCTATTTTTATGTTTTATTTTAGTGTGATGAAATTCTGACTTTCATTTTGAAGAGGAATCCAATAAAACGGAAAATGTTGGAGAATGTTAACTATCTGGAAAGCTATTTACGGGGGGGGGGGGGAGGTGAATGAAGGAACTGATGGTAAGTCTGCAGTCAACAAATCTCTACATATGTCCTAGTCAGATTCTTTCATTATAAGTTTGAGGGAACTTTGTTTTTACGAAAAGACAATTTTTAAAAATTTCATTTTCTTTCTACAATCTTTCAAGCCATCAAATGTATCCAACCAAACAAAAACTCTTAAGACGGAGTTTTTTTACTATCCGATTCGTTGGAACTTATCCACGCAGAAGTGGCCATAACAGCTTTAAGTTTACTGATTTTTAAGAGTGCACATCAAAAGTAGCAGCAAACGAGATTTTGTGTAGATTGGACTGGAAGTATACGATTTATCCAAGAAAAATTGTGACGTATGTTTTTTTCTGATAGCCCTTATTAATTTGCGATAAATCAAAGTAAGAAAATCGCAGAATCTTATCAATCAACGAAAGTATAAAAATGGGCTTATCTTTGTAATATTTTGCTTCGGGTATACACTTCGTGCAGGATTAGAATCAAACAAAACGTTTTTACTTTAAGTAATCTTTACAAGTGTCTAAAAATGCATTTTTTATGTTTTCTGTTAGTTTATAGCTTCTGTTCATTTTTGATGTCGAGAAGGGACTCTTTGACCAATCGGTCAGGGCAGGTGCATTATGTAACGTCAAGTGATCTCTCTTAATTTTTTGTAGCAAATGAAATGTATTTCGAACACAGAGTACTTTTCAGAAAGCATATTTTTTAAAACAGAAAGATGTCGTCCTCTTCCGGCTCAAAAATACGAGGCACATCCTAAATAGTCCCCCTATATCTCTAAAAATGGGGATGTTAACCTAACCTAACTAAACTAAATCTTCAAGAAGGGAGTAAAATTAACTAATTTTCCCTCAACAAAAATATGCTCCTTTGACTTGCATTAAAAGCTATTTGAGCACTAAAATACATCGGAACTTCGATTTCATTCTGCAATTGAAGCTTTGCTTTAAAATGAATTTTACAAAGGAACTTACACGAGCCGAATCCCAGTCACACAGCAATTTAATCACTGCGATTAGATTTGTTGCAGTTTCTTTTTTAGTTAAAAGAAATCGCGTTTTGATAACGAAGTGGGGAAATGTAAATATAATTTTGAAACGCCATTTACTGAGTTAGGAATTCAAGAAGGAAGCTGGGCGAAATGGAGTGAAACCCATTCAGAATTCGCGTACGTGCGGCGATTTGTATTCTGCTCCGATTCGGATGCAGATGTCTCTGAATTCCCTTTCGCGGAGTTTTTCTCCGTTTAATATGTTGTCACGTCGTTTTGATAGAGATGGTCATTTTGAATGCGCTCCACCCAGGATTGGAGGACTGAAAGCATGCTCGATTGGAACTGACAGTGTCGATTATTACATTTTGATTCCCTATTTTTGTACTATACATACATGGCAGAAATTGACGTCGCATTTTTACTTTCTCGTATACGAAGCATAAAAAGAGAAAGTATTGTAATCGTCAAAAAATTCGAACTAGAGATTTTGACGAATCTCCGCGTTTTAGACCTCCCTGAGTCCGAAAAACACAATTTTGGAATTATGTCTGTCTGTCCGTGAACACGATAACTCGAAAACTATTAGAGCTACAGGGCTGAAATTTGGTATGTGATCCTTACACATAATTTATAGGTTTCTATCAAATTTTGGACAGAATCTGCCCACGGGAAGTCTGTCTGTGTTCATGTGAACACGATAACTCAAAAACTTAAATAGCTAGATGAGTAAAATATGGTGCACAGTTTTATCATCGGAAATGTAGGTCCGTATCAAATTTTGGACCAATTCCGTCAAAGGGTTGAATGTCTGTCGGTCTGTATAATAGCATACTTGTTCAACTCCATGCGCACGCGTAAATGCCTGTGCAAGGAAGGGAGACTCCGAAAACTTGGCAGTTTGCCAAAAACCAATTCTGGCGGCGAGATTTTGTAAGAAAGCAAACATGTAGGGCGTCTCGTTTTACTTGCGTATTCGAAGCAATCTCTGCGCATGCCCAAGCTATTTTCCTGTTTTCTTCTCGGTCTGTCGGTCTATATAATCGCATGCTTGTGAGCGCTCTAACTCCTTAACACAAGGACTTAGATAAATGAAATTTGGTAAGTGGCTTTTTAACCTTAATTGTAGATTTGTGTCCAATTTTTATTTCAATAGGTGAAAAAAGGCGTTCAACTTGCATATTAAATTTTCTTACTATGAGGCAAGGTCATTTTGCGTCTTTGCGATACTCGTGACCTTAGCGGGAGCTGAAGGAAACTCGTGGATGGTCATTGCATTCTGGATAACCGCAGATTCGAATTTTTTATCCATGCGGGGGGAGCTAATTGACACCTTTTTGGGATGTATACGAGAAAGTGTAGGTGAGACCATTCCTGCTGGTTTTTACCTGAATCTTTACATAAGATTAATCCAAAATCATGGGACAAACTTTAAAAAAGGTCAGATTTCCAGAAAAAAGTCATTTTTATGGGTCACAAAGAGGGAATCACTACATTGGGCTATTTGCCAGTGAATTAAGTAAAGGAAACGGATACATCTAAATAACACGTGAGTTGTGTATAGCTTCGGGCGGCAAGTCCTTTGAACACTGATTTTAAGTACTCCAAAGGTTTGCTGTCGATACTGCATCGCACTTGAAATTCTCTCCGTCATGTTGCTAAGGGCTTGTAATGGTATTATTTATGCAATTGGTGCAACTATGCTACTGGGAAATTTGTATTGGATTAAATCTGTGCTGCACAGTTTATATATGCATCCTTTCTTTTAATTTAATTCAGTGACAAAGAACCGCTTGTAGCGGTCGCCTTTTGCGTTTGGCGCACAGTGGTCAAATCTGGATTTTGTGCTATAAAATTCCAATCCATTTAGTTGTAAAAATGACTTATTTCTGTATCCCTAACCTACCCTTGAAGTTTGCTTTTTCCTAAGGTTTCAGAATAGCTCTGTCTAGCTTAACTGCATTCGTATGAAGAAAATAAGTTATGGAAATAATGTATACTTACTGTAAAGTAATCCTGCACTGTCATCTGGGACTGATGCCTGCCTCCTAGCGACTTGCCGATTTTATTTCAAAAATTATGAGAGACAGGAAAATAAAACGTACATTGCAGAACATGGCAGATTTAGTATTAAATGACCCTCTACTTGCAGCAGTGGGGCCGCGGCGAACTGGTGGTAAGGCTCTGCTTTGGGACAGGAGGTTCCTGGTTCGAAACCCGATTTCATCAAAGATTCGTCGTGTATATGAGCCTGTTGCACGTTAAATATAATGTAAAATATCAAATGTCCTACCCCTAGTGTGGTGTGGAGGTTTAGAGAGAAGGGTTCATATGCTGCGGTCCTCATCACCTGACTAGGACCGCATAGGTCTTTTGGACGTCGATGGATCGGACTCGATGGACGCCTTGCCTTAACTACTAAGTAATTGAAAACAGATGAATTGAAAGAAGAAAATGCTATCTCTGCCCCATTTTTTAAAATTTGTCTTCTCTCCCCCACCCCAGTTGTTATCTCCGGTAGTTAAATAAGTTCCTCCTACATCATTTTTTAACCTCTCAACAGTTTCATTTTCTCTATCTAATAAGATGACCCCTTCTCTTTTGGATAGGGGCTGTCGTTTTCATCTATCTAAGAAATCATAGAACACTTCAGAATATATGGATTCTACGGAATTTTTGTGTCAAATTGTAAAGCTAATTAATATTTAAATTTTAGTTTATAAGACTAAATATGTGATAATTCGACGCACGTACGACGACTAAGGGGTTAAAAACTGTCATCAAGTAATATGAAACTTCTTATTATATTTCATGAGTTTCCCATTATGAAAACCGCTTTGTTTCAGTGTTTATTATGTCATCCTTTTTATCAAATATTGTGTCACCATAGTGGGTACTCGTGAATAGTGAAAAGATATAATTCATTCAAGTAGACTACCTAAATTGATGGACGATTCCATTAGCAAAAAGAAGTAAAAGAATTCTTAACAAGATCTCGGGTGGAAGGGCTTTCGAAGTTTTTGCCTGTCCCTCAAAGTTTTTATACCTTTTCCCTCCCAGCGGCGCAATCTTTGCCAAACGCGTGCTTAATTTGCATGTGGAGTGGCTCCTTTCGAGGCACTTGCACGGAATGAATATCCATTTAAGATCCTCGACGTGATTTGGAGGCGGCACTTAACGCGAGGAACCGGCTGAGAGCTCAACCGCGGTCTCCTATTTGCATACACTTCTTAAAAGAGCATCTTCTATCCTCGCGGGCTTTAATACATATTTATGATGATAGGGCGCGAAGATCCCCCGCTTTTCGACTGCAAAGTTTTCATGGCGAAATAATGACTTCGGATGAAAATAAAGGATCCCTGCCTGCTCTTTTTTGTGCTAAGGATGAGGCGGGAATCACGGGTTTCGCCCCCCCCCCCACTTCGAGGGAACATTTAACGCTCGACTTCATGAGTGTTATTTTTAATTAACCGGATAGCATTTAAATGCGCTGAAGGAAGGAAGCGAGAGTGACTTTAATTTGCCCGGCGTTCTTGCCGGTCCCGCGCATTCAGCCTTCAGGGAGGAAATATTGGTATCGAATTTATGACTCGGTGTTTTGTAGCGCATGTTCTTACCTTCTCCAACTTTTCAGGAAGTTTATTTCAACCATTGATTCTAGAGTCCCGTTTTAGGGCTGCTTCTCAAAATATATCATAAACTCGCAGGAATTATTTTTTCAACATACATTTTACAAATGACTTTTTTTATATATATATTCAATCGATGGCAGCGCCATCGAGCGTTCGGTTGATAATGCAGCCTTTTTATTTTCAAGTCAGCCTCGAAAGTAGTTTCTCGCAGTGTTAAGAAGGAAAAGATAAGATCGTTCAATTATTTATAAGTTTATTTAGTTAGATTTGAAAAATATATCGGTAAATACAATTGTAAAGATATGTTGGGATTTTGTAATTTTAGATTTTTATAGGGGTTTCTTTTTTTCCATTAATAGGACTTGTCTTAATGGGGACGCTAATCTTAGGAGGGCATTAAAACATAAATTTTTCTGGCAGGAATTTTTTATATGTAATTTTTCAGTTGATGGCAGGACATGCAATATTAGTATTATTGAAGAAATGCGACTTGGACATTAATGGGCTAAGATGGGGCTTTTTCATTTTTTTAAAAAATTTGACCAATCGGTATACCTTAATATATTTATAACTGCATAAGTCTACCATTTAGTGCTATTGTTTCGAAATTATTGCACTTTTTTTTGTGTGCCTTTGCAAGGGGCTGCTGTGGCGTGGTGGTGTCAGATCTCGTATTCGGGATCGGAGGGTTGCGAGCTCCAGACCGATTGTTTCGAAAATCCGTAGTGCATGTGATCTTTGTGCTCCTTAACCTCGTGACTTGCGAATGTTTTTAATACCCTAATTAGATGGCATATGCTATTGGGCACATCTGCATTAGAACTTAACGGTCACGTGATATCCCTAAATGCGCCTAATTTCAAGTCTTTAAACTAATTGCTACTTTGACTTAACATGGATTATATATCCAATTCGGTAATTCGATGCATGAAGCAGATAAGACATTGTCTGCGAAGGTGTTCAATTCGCCGCTGTGGCTTAACCCTCTGACTGCCGATTTTTTTTTAAAATCGCTATTTAGATGCAATGTTTGCAAAAGTGTTCAAACACCGTTGAGCCAAGCGAGTTGTTATTTATATGCAAAGCTTTATTAGTATAATATGATCCAACGCTATAAAAGTACTAAGTAAACACATCAGCCTGTGGAAATCGCTGGATGCAGCAGAAAATAGACTTACTTCCTACCAGTGGAAATCGCGGGATAAGCAGTCAGAGGGTTGAACTTCCCCTCGTTGGTGTGGCGCGAGAGCTTGGAGTGTGGGGATTCGGCTCAGGTGTCGTCCTCGTCATCTAGCCACGATTGGGAACATCTTTCAAGTAGCTTCAAAATGAGACTCTAATCTAACTTAACTAAACTAAAAAAATTCCAGCCCACATTTAAAAATGTCATTAAAACTGTTTGTCAAATGTGTAACTTTCCAAATTATTATTTATCCCCTTTTTTGTTGTGCTTTCATTTTATCGGGGCAGTCATCGACTTTCTGGTTCCTAGATGCATCTTTATACATGCGATTATGATTTACAGTCTTCTTGAAAACAATACTAATCAAGATTTGAGCTTATTACGTGAGTTATTGGGAGAGTGGGGTGAGAAAGAAAGGCAAGTTATTGATCACCAGTCACGAAAAAGCACGCCTTCTTCATGTTATATCTGTTAGTCACGCAGATATACGTGCAGTTTAAATTACTATATTACTTTTTTTTATAATAAGAAATGCCTGTCTTGATACATTGCTATATGCCTGAATTAGTAAGTTTGTCTTTTTAAATTTATATGTGATATAAAATCACGACTTTAACTGGACTTAACTGCTTTTTTTTTTTTTTTGATAATTAAAATTCTTGCATTCCTTTTTGGAATGTTGCACATATTGGCTGTAAAGTTGGTGCTTAAATTTGTTTCAAAATGTGCGTTATTTTATATAAATTTTATATTTAGAAATTTTATAAATCTCAATAATAGGGAAATAAAAGAAAAAATCCCAGTTATAAGCAGGGCATAAAATCACAGCTTACGGATTTGAATTAGTTGTCAACTTTTAGTTGGGATGAAAGATGGAATTTTTAATTTTGAAACACCTGTGTATCCTTCAACTAAATTGATGTTATATGTGGTAAACATAAAATAAATAACAATAGCTGGGAACCTTTGCTACTAAATAACGAATTAATTGCATTGCCATTCAGCGCGTTTCAAAAATCCTTTATTGATAAGTGGTTATTTTTTAGCATCTCTCATTGTTAATTAGAAAGAGAAAATGACGTTTTCATTGCGTGCACGAAGAATATCGGTTCAAATAGGTTATCTCCTATTTTGCCAGATTTGGGTTACCGCTCTGTTTTGTGATCATCTGATTAACTTTCACTTCCTTCCAAGATTCGTTTTGTTTCCGCGAAGACGTAAAGGAGTTCCGAACGTCTCCAAGCTGGTGCTGTTTCATAAGTTTGCATATTAAAGTAGTATCTCTCATGTTAGTTCCAGAGTGCGCAGTATGCAAGCAGTAACCCTTTATGTGGCTTCAAAATAGAGATTAGTCTAACAAATTAAGATGATTGCTAAAATTAAACACCGTGACATTCTTTATTTGAGGAAGTGGCGTAACATCCTTCATGAAACATGTGCAAAATTTGGTTTCGGGCTGATGGTTTTGTTTGCCAGTATTCAGTGTATTCATCAATTTTCTATATCCGGTGATAGTGTTCCTGTTATGTCTGTCTAATAATACACTGTCTTAAAGTCAGCAAATATGCCGTTATTGTGTCAACTTTTTCTGATAATTAATCGAATTGAGATAAGATTCATGTTAAACTTATTAATCATTAAAAGCGAAAAAGAACCTATTGCTGTTTATGCAGCAATTCGCCCAGAACCTAAAGAGAAGAAGAAGAAAAAACGCAAATCCAAAAATGATTGCTAAGAAGGCGTTGTCAGCGGGAAAATATGTGAGCGTGAACGTTTTATGATAAATCGATAGGAATTAACAAAATGGATGTAAATGTTACAACTGACTGTTTGTTTACATTTCACCTCGGCGTGAGTGTATTTGTAATTGAGAGACTGCTTGGTTTCCGTCTCGGTATCAAGTTCGCGGCGAGTGGCGTGCGAGGGGCACCGCAGCGCCGCTCCTTTTCCTGCCCTGCCGCCTCACTCCTCAGGTAGACGCGGTGCGTCGCGCCACTGCCTCGTGCCCTCTCCGCAGAGCTGCCCTCCTCGGCACTGGATATCGAGGGGACCGTGAGGGCGACCGACGCTGCAATCGATACCGCCCGGCACAGTTGTTTCCCGACGATCATTGACGGAGGTCGGTGCCACGAGTCATTGGGATTCCATTCTGTCGTCTCTGGAAGTTGTGTTCGCGTGCCAAGAAAACTTTCTGCGTTGTCCTGTGTGCGTAAACTGGATGGGCGAAGTCCTTTGGCAACTGCTAATGCCACGTCTCGTGCAACACCTGCCGGCTGGTTTTTTTGTGTGAAAATTGAATACACGAAGCTCTGCATGCGTCGTTCTGAAGCTGTTGAGCTCGGTTAACTACATGCGTGAATAGTGTTTCCAGCTCCATCGCTTCGACTCCCACTTTTCCACGGAAAGCATGCTTCAGAAAGAAGAAAAATCTCGTCTTATCTGCTTTCTGTATTCTTCTCTCCTAGAATGGCAGAATGAATGATAAACGCCCTGGGATCTACTCCCTTGCGCTTTCGCGAAATGAATAACTCGGGAAAGTAGCGAACCTTGAAATCTAGGCTATTTATTCTGTAGTTATCTTCCTTTCCAAGGAAGAAGAACGTCCTTGAGAAGGAGAGACAAAGGATAACGTTCGCACAGTTTCAGCTGTATCTTTCATGTTTCATTCATTTGCATGGACTCCAAGAATGCGAAGAAGAAGCACTATCCACAATTGCCAATTCAAATGTCACTTGAATTGGCTGTTCTCCAAAAGTATTGATTTTAAAAGCTTTGACACTTTTCTCGTGTAAATCTGACGCTATCTTCCACTCATTAGTGTCCCTAAATGATCGCCAAGCTAGTTTTTAATCATAAAGTGAATTATTACCATTTTCATCCTTGTGTTTTTAAATATTCCCATTTTCGAAGATATGCACCGACTTAATTGCCAGTGAGAAATCATTCCACGTTACAAGATACTGAATGAAACTTCACTTTTGGGTTGAACAGAAATACGAGGCTGAACTAGAGATCAACGTTTTACTTATCGACTGTCTGACTTCATTATTATCAATTTGGATTTATTCAATTCTTGTATGTGTAGGATTTGCATTTGCGTAGGAATATCCTTTTAATTTGTTTTGACTTTGTGTTGTGTCATGCATCCTGCAAGATTCAGCTGGATATCCTTCTTCTCCTACGATAATTTTATCACGTGATTGTTCGTTTGTGTTCAGTGTCGTGAAAGCGTGCGGACGGACATGCGGTCATGTGTGGGCTCGGCGGTCCCTCCACTGTGTGGGGCAACCACCTGTCTTCGTGGGTTCGAAGGGGTGATGAGGAGCATGGTGTGACGCTATGTGCTCTCTGTGCCCTCTCAGGAAGAAACAGACGAAGATGGTGCGCTTTGACTCCTACGTGGATACCATCTCGTACCTGGAGTATGCCAGCACGTGCAAGGTAACTTTCCAAAGCTCTTAAAACCAGTATCCTGATTTCCGATTGTTTTGTTCAATCCAGTCCCAATCAAACATAATACCATCTAGACTGAATGTTATGGACGATTTTTTTTTTTGTCTTATACGAGGGTCGTGCAGAAAGTAAAGGACGATTGACAATATCTCAGCAAATATCAAAGCAAAACTTCATTTATAACTACACTAAATCTAACACTGTTTTTCTACTTAACCGCCATTGTTATTGAGGCACTTCTCATGAAGAGACGCAAGTTTTTCAATGCCAGTGTTATACTCATCTGCCGCCAGTGCCTGAAGCTATGAAGTTACCGCTTCTTCATCGCTTTGGAAGTGCATTCCAACCAAAAACTCCTTCATTTTGGCGGAAAAAAACTCTGCGGCGACTTTCATCCAAAACAAGAGACGTGAAGTGTTGTCTGCAGAGATTGTGTTGAATCATGACAACACTCGATCTCATGCAGTTGCAGCAACACATCAAAATTATGGAGTTTCACGTGGGAAGTTTTTAACCCCCCCCCCCGTACAGTTCCGACTTGGCGTCGTGTGATTTTCACCTTTTCTTAAAAATGAAGGGGTTTATCGGGAGGGCACGTTTCCAAAGTGATGAAGCACTTAAAGAAACAGCAACTTCATGGCTTCCGTCATTGGCGACAAATGAGTAGAACACCGGCGTTGAGAAACTTGTGTCAAGCTAAAAGTCCCTCAATAACAATGGCGATTATATAGAAAAGTAGAGTGTTAGTTTAAGTATTATTGTAAATAAAGTTTTGTTTTGATATATTTCGTTTTTGATGAGATTTTCTCAATCTTTCTTTACTTTCTGGCCGACCTTCATATATTTGAAGTACAGGATTGGTCTTTTGTGATCTGTCTCTTTCCGAAAAAATAACTCATAATGCACGGAGGGATGAGAAAAAGTATCGGATTGGCAAAATTTAACGGAGTGGGAAAAAAAAAATTGTCCTTTTCTAGTTTAAAAATAAATGGTAGTTTTTTAGCATGTGTATAGTTTATGTGGAAACTATTTAAAACGAGATGGCGAGGTTGAAGATGAGATCAAAATAACGTTATTGATGATATGCAGCAGAAATAATTTCAGTAGAGTTAATATGTTTTTTTTTCTTAAAGACCGGTTTTTATACACACGATATAGGTTACCTGTGGCTGTTTGATTTCAACAACACAAATCTAAATGTTTACAAGCTGTGGTACATGTTTTAATGTGGATTTAACATTTTAAGCTGCAGAATCTAACTATTAGTCTGTTTATGAATTATTGATATAATTTTACGATGTTCACCTGCTTCTTGGGCACCGTTTGATTTAATTGAATTGATAATCCTTGGTCATGCAGCTTAATCACATGCGATAAAATTATATAAGAAAATGAGCAACACTATGTTTGCATTTTTACAAGGAATGAATTATATTCTCATTATTAATATGTAACAACCTGTTTTACATTTGAATTGGTTGCCATATGAAATTTGAAATATTTTATATGAAAATTAATTAGTTTTTACCTGCTGGTGTAGAGGTAAGGAAATAAAATATTTTTTAATTAACTGTTAATAGTTTAGATAAGAAAATAATTGCCTAATAGTAAAAGTTAAAGTCTTTGCGGTATGATTATATTATTCCTTGCATTTTGACTCATCGAGCCTTCTTTGCGGAATAATAATATTAATTATTTGCTGATTTTAGCTTCACTTTGTAATTTGTTCAGTCAATTCTTTATTCTTGCTTCTATGTCACATTTCTGTCTATTCCAAAAATAAAAAAATAAGATACAAATAAAAAGAATAATTCCTTATTAAAGCAAACAAGTCTAATATTTAGAATTTCTAAAGAATCTTTCAAAGTAAGAATTTTTAACCATTTTGTGATTAACAAGATGATTCTGATTAAATGAATCTAATTGCTATAGATTCAATTTTTCGAAATTCCCCGATTTTTCAAAATATATGCTTGGCAAAGTAGTAATGGAAATTTTAATTACTTGTAATCATCTAACAATTTGAAACAACTCACTGAATTTTATATTCGTTAAACTGGCTGAAAATTATTTCATCGATTTTCTTTAATAATAATAATTATTATTATTATTCAACTGTTTCTTCTATGATATGAAATTTTTTTCTTATGAAATTCTAAAAAATCTTCGAGTTCCTCTGTTTTCATACTCGAGGGAATTGTATTTTATTTCTGGTCGTATTTCTCTCGCTTTCTGCCTCCCTGTTGCTTTCATAATAACGAAGAATGCGCTCACCGTAAGCCGATTTTGACAAACAGAAATTCTTCCATTCTCATTTATTTGTGTAATTTTCAAGAGCTAAAGCAGAATTCTTCATGGCAGTTATGTTTTCAAGACCATTTGTTTTTCATTTCCTTACTGTCTGTTTTCAGAACTAGGGAAATTGTTTTCCTTTTCACTTCCTGGCTTAAAGTAGGAATTTTATAATAAATCTTTTCTAGGGGGAACTTAGAAAAAGAAAGTTTTGGCTGTGTGTCGCTTACATTGATTCCTACCAAGACCACTTTTTTTTAAAAAAAAATTTCACTTGCATTCTTCATGAAAAAAAGTCTGAAGATTTTAAAAGTGCTTGTGTGAATGCTATGTTTTTGCAACACGTTGCGTGAGCGTGAAATAGAAATATTGCTGTAAGTATTCATATAGTGTACTGTTAGTGAGACAAATAAATCGGTTTGACTGTGTTTATTTAATTTAGTATCACTGAAATGTTATCCCTGTCTAAGACTTCTATATCTGTAAAGTACTTTGACATTTTTCTTTTACCTTTGCTTTTATTTCGTAAAGCGGTGCATCCAAACATATTCTGATCTCTCCCTCTAGTGTTAGTGCTAATATTTGCTCCACTTCAAGTGAATGTTTTAGAATGTAAACGTATTGAAAGCTAAAAAATGGTATCGTACTTTGAAACGCATGAAAAAAAAAATGACGGGAGGCCACTTTTCAAACAGCCGCTGATGTTAAAGGCGTAGGACTCAAGTCACTCGCGTGACTCTTTTGTTTCTCGACGTTCCTACCCTTCATCTCTAAAATAAGACATTAGTTATGTTTTTAACATATGTAGTTACCGAGATATAGAGGATCTCCCATACGACGTTTTTAGTGGCGTGTGAATCAAATTCCTTCCTGAGACCCCGATGGGAGGAACGTAGTCCTACGTTAAAAGTATATGCACGCGAATCATTTCCTATTTCGAGGATTAAAATTTGTGAATATACTGATCTCATTGGATAAGGACACCTTTTAACTGTTGAGATAAATTATGCATACGTTATCTGTAGAATCAACTTTGAGTTTGAAAAAGTGCAATTGTCCTTTGGTGACTTTTTTTCTTTAGGTCAGCAGTAGAAGTGCTAATGGAAGTTAAATTACAGAATTTATTTAGTCGCATTAGCCTCCTTCTTTTCTGTGTTCTCATTGCTCTTTAATAATGCAGCCTTTGTTAGAGTTCCTCTTTTGAATGCGTTCCGGCCGAGTCTTAAATGTCGCGGATGATGACAGCGATGCCGGAAACTGAGCTCTCTTTACAGGACTTCTCAAATAAAATGAAGCATATCTATGCTCAACAGGGTAATAAAGCGCATCTCCTGAGTATTGATTAACTGGCCCGATCAGACGCGGGCTGGAAAGCGGATTGACAATTCTTAAATCTCTCATGGGCTCAACAAGGTAATGAAGCGCATCTCCTCAGTATTAATTGGTCTGATCAGACATAGGCTGTAAAACGCATCGATAACTAATGGTATAAATATCTGATGTTCGGCCTTTTCTGTATTCTAAATTCCCTTTGCTTTAATCGCTTTTCTACGAGCTATGCCATCTCCGAATCTCCTCAAGGAGATCATCCTCGCGACGGTGAGCATTATTTTCTCTTAGCGAAGAGAGAAATGTTGCAATCGTCAAAAAATTAGTGGAATCGTTTTAGAATTTCCCGAATCGGAATTAACATTTTTTTTGGAATTGCGTGCCTCTGTCTGTAAAGATGACGACTCAAAAACGGAGCGAACTAGACACATGAAATTTGGTATATGGTCTTAACTCCAAAATTGTAGATGTGTATCAAATTTTGCAAAAAAATGCCGTCGGTGAGAAATCTGTCTATATGTCTGTCCGTATACACGTGAACCCAATAATTCACAAACGCAGAACGCTGTGCAAATGAAGCTTGGTATGTGTTCTTGACATCAAAATTGTATATTTGTATTGAATTTTGGTCTCAGTCGGTCAACGGGAAGAAGTCCTAATTGTGTCCTCGATTTTCTTCACTAAACTACGAAGTTTAACACAAAACGTATTGTGGAAGTATACGAGAAAGTGGAGGGGAGAACACTCCCGGTGGTTTTTGACAGAGATATCGTTAGTCACATATCTTCATTGAATTAAATTATCAGACATTTATGTAATAATCTATATACGAGTATTTAAAATAATTTGTTAAAAAAAAACCTTCACCGAATCCACCAGCCTCAACCACTCGACCGATTTCGACAACTTTTTTTTCATATTAAAGCTTATGACGTCTAGATATATCATCAAGGGTTGCCTGTCCCCCCCTTCCCCACCGCAACCCATTTTCGAACGCAATCGAAAAAAACTCTTTCCCACTGTAAATTCTCTATGGGGAAAAACCTTTGGACAGTTCGCCAGCAACAACCACCCGACGGATTTCGACATTTTTTTTTTTAATTGAAAGTTTTTGACGTCTAGATATGTCGCCTGCCCCCCACCCCCCATTTTTGAACGAAATAGAAAAAACACTTCTCCGCCATACATTCTCTTGTATGTTTTTTTTTTTTATTTCGTTCGAACATGGGGGTTGGTGGGAGACATGCGACCCTTGATGACATATCTAGACGTCATAACCTCTCACATAAAATAAAAATTGCCAAAATCGGTTAGGTGGTTGTGGCTGGAGAATTCCTACAAGGTTCGGTAGACAATGAACAGAGGAGAAGTATTTTTTTCGATTTCGTTCGAAAATAGAGGACGACCCTTGATGACATATCTAGACGTCATAACCTTTCAAATGAAACAAACAAAAAAAAAATGTCGAAATCGTTCTGGTGATTGGGGCTGGCAAACTGTCTGAAGGTTTTACCATATTATTTTAGATATATAGATCCCAACAGTTCCATCAGAATGGCGTGTCAAAAATATTGTAAAATACCATTTTTAGCTGGTGGAAACTGTTAATTTAGGGCGATATCATTCTGTATTTATAGATCTGAAGACTTTCATGCCGAAATTCGTGAAAAGTTATACAAAATATTACAACTAGATGAGGTTTATTGAAATATTTTACAATTTTAAAGGAATCTGTTGTCTACAAAGAATATGAAATCTACTATGGTTTTATGGTCTATTCCACTGATCTTCATGCTGAAGTGAAAAAAGTAGTGGCTGATAGCCTCGAAGCAGCGAGGTGGCAGGGGTGGTGCTGAGCAAAGTGGGTGCTGGCCGGGGGGCGGCGAGAACGGCTAGTTTAGTTTTAATTTGAATCTTATTCAATTTTAGAATAGGAAAGAAAATTTCAAGCATACAACAGTTGTAATACTTTCAAGAAGCTTCCCTTATGATAATGGGTCAGTGAATTTACTTTTTGTAATCCAGTGTTTCCCAACCTTTTTTGTGCCACCAAAGCCTTTCGAAAACTCTTATGCCCCTGTGTAACACATGCCTAATTTTTAATATTCAAAAATTGAATTGTTCACTGAAGAAACTTAAATTATAGGTTTTAGAAGAAAATTGTTGAGAAACAAAATAATTAAATTTTCAAAACATATAATTTAGAACTGAAATTCAAGTACGAAATAATTTTAATAATTATAATTTTTCGTAATTTCAGCATTTTTTTATTTGAAAAAGTTGCGTGGATTAAAAACTCTTTTGTTTATATTTTTGAAAATTATTTAGCGAGTAGGTTCTAAAGAAAAATGTTTCGATTTTACAATTTATATATACTGGTTAAATCTCAATAGACGGTTGCTTTAAACTCTGGACGAGTCCATTTTCGAATTGCTCCCCTTAACGATCAAATTGATCCCCCCCCCCCCGGGCGGTGGAAAACACGTGGGGTAACACTTTTGTTAGTTTGAAACAATTACCTGTCTTTTGCTTCATATTTTTGTTGAGAACAAAATTCTGTTTTTTACATTGGAATGAAGGGTTTTTTTTCAATGTTACAGATATTCTTGCCTAACCTAATCTATTTTTTTATTATCGTTTTAAATTTATATGTGTTACATGTTCATGAGCATTATTAAGGTAAGTCTCATCTAAATTTTGACTTTTTTGGAAGAATTTATAATATATTTAATTTTATAAATATTATTTTGTAGGTTTATCTCTTACTTTTTTATACGATAGTTAAAAATATGCGCACCAGTGTGTTACATAAAATGCACGAAAGAACAGAGCATATGCTTTTAATAATTCAGGATTCTTAAATGGAAACTTGAAAAGGGCTTGCGTACGACAGTCATGTGTCTCTTTTGTATCATAGAAGGCAAAAGACAAACAATAACGCATTTTCTTACTCAAAATCGTTGCATAAAATGTAAAAGGTAGGAACTCTGTGTCATACTCTGCAGCCTTTAGTTACAACTTTAGATGGCATGCGCAGTCGCGTTTGTCATGGGACTGTGACATCGCACGGGTTGATGGCATTGGCCCGTTTCATTAAAAGAAAAGGATCGGAGAAAAAAATGCATTCACCCGCCTTTTGGTAAAAGAGAAAAACTATTATTACAAGCAAGATTTCGGTTTCCATGTCATCCGAGGCTTTTGATCTTGTGTGATATATCTGATGAACATCCGAAGATTAATCTGGTGGCCACGGAGTTGAATCTTTGTTCTTATCTCATAGAAAAGAAGATCCTCCTTTTTTCGGAACAGGGGCGTGGGAAGTTCAATCAAGATGGTGAGATATCCTCCCAACGGGACCTCATCCGTCGATCTCGTGGCCTCAATCATTTTTCACCTGGACTGGAACAAAATCCATAAAAATGATTAGAAACTTTCTCTCTCTCTGTTTTTTTTTCCGGTTCATTGTTTTAACCCCACTCTCTCTCAGATGTACGGCAGAAGTGGAAGGTTCTTTGCTGCCTTCAAATATGGGCGTCATGTGATTTGTATAACCTACGATTCGTCCTATCACTTGCTGATTTGTGATGTTTTATTTTCATGTGTTAGATTGGAAGAATGAACATTAAGATGAGATTGGAAGGTATTTTAAAGCACAAATTTCAAAGAACTATATTTTATCTTGTGATAAAGGTGCTGTTTTGAGGAAGGAATAGCTGTCTTTCTTGTTTGGGAGCTGTTTTAAGTATTTTTATTTATTATTTATAAATATGCGTAATTGCATTTTCCCTGGGCCTATCGCCTCATTCCAAAACATTATTTTTTTCCATAATTTTATTTATTTACTTTACAGTGTGTATTCTGTAGGAGTGTCTTATCTTTCTATCAAAATATCTGCAACTAAGAATGAACTAAAAATATTTAAAAAATTTCATTAATGCAATGGTGGTTCTAATCTCATTAGCTGTAACATATGTCCGTGAGTCAAGAACTAGTGATGAAGGAAAACATTGGCAACATCTGTTGGTCAAAGTGACCTTGGAGACCCAAGTGACACCTGAGGTAGAAGTCTGATTTAATTTCAAAATATGGGATGAGATCCCTTGAAAGGTGTCAACATTTGTGTTTCGCTTGAAGGGAAAATTTTAGAGGCCATCTCGACCATTCGTTGCCAAAGCCCGCATTGATCCACCAGTGTTGCACTAATGCTGGTTAAGAGCGCAAGCAGAGGATGGAGCCCCAAACTTTCTTCCCCCGATTCATGCCCCCCTGAAACATGCTATGCCTTAACCCACTAGGTCACGCTGGTAGACGTTATTAATGTTTATATGACTTCATGCGTGGATCTGATATCAACTTAGAAAATGGATGCGGAAGAGTGTAGAAAATTGGACCGATTGGAAAGTTGCAGGTGTTGTTTATGACAATCAATATTATAAATGTTATTACTATTTTGTGAAAGCTTAGTTTGATGTTGAAGTATTGATTAGCAGGAGCAAAACTTCTGCGACTAACATTTAACAATTTTTTTTAAATGCATTATTAGTTTTTACTTGATTTATGCAGAAGCTGTGCACGAGCATTTAGATTATTTTCATATTTGTATATAAAGTTTGAATTGAAATGTAATTTTAGAAATTAACTATTGATCAAATAACTAAAATTATACGTAGAATTACACAAATAAAAAAAATGTGTGAGCATCATTTTTACTTTTTCGTTAATTGTAGCTTTTTTTTTTTTTTTTGGTTGGAGTCTTTTTCGGTTTTTCTAAAAATCACCAGTGTGCACTGCTGTTTTGTCGAATACAGCTTTTGCAAAATTTAAGATTTATAAAATTTGGATTATTTCACACGCTATTGTTGTAATATCTGTAGCCCATTTACAGATGATGATTGTTTTTTGGATTTTTGTTCTTTATTAAATCTACTGAAAAGTTACTAAATCTTTTGCAGAAATTCGAAGAATCTATCTGTTTTTGTGTGTTTATTGGCTGGTTTGTTTGAATTGTATTTAATCGTACTGTAGAATTTCCTTAGAAAATACTCGGTAGGTATTTTTTAGCGAAGTGCCTGCGTTCACGATGCTATTAGAGGCCGTTAGTATTGTAAAAGAAACCCACCGTTACTGTTATTGTAAAAGGAACCGAAAATCACGAGGCTTTCAGCTAATTCAAATAAAAATTTGGGGAGAAATGGAAAAGAAGAACTCTGCTATTCTGTAGAGTAGATGCATCTTAAATCCAGTATGGACGTCGAAATCTTTAAAAGTGTTTTCTTGTTGCCTACATTCACTACGCTGATATACTACAGGCAGTAGTCTAAATAACCGTAGAAACCAACCAACCAATAAATGAATAAAACAATTAATAAATAAATGATTATTTTATCATTACACAGTATCCAAATGTAAGACCGGCTATTTAAATCTTTCTCCCTGCTTCTCTTAAAGTTATATTGCGGTAACTTTATTTCATAGTATTAGAGGCATTTTTCCGTCGGATCGTTTTCGCAGCAAATGGTTTTATCATGGTTATTTGTCAGATTACGCCTCCTTAAAGATTGTGGACTGCCCTTTTTTTTAAATTTTATTTTGGGCTGAAGCCATGAGTTTGACATCAAGGCCGCTGAAAGATGGAAAATGTGTGTTCTGATAAAAGCGAAGCTTGGATTTATTTAAAGATAAAAAGAACGAAGAAACAGCTCCTGGAGTTCCTGATGAATGATATTTGGAGGCATCATCGATTGTGTAGTGAAGACTCGCAGATAACGATGACAAGTACCAGCCTCATCTATTCCGAGGAGGTGCTACCTCCAGCCGCGCCTCCCTTTCCTGCCCTCTGAAAAGAGCCGAGGTCTTATCTCTGCCTCCGTGACAAATACGGTTTGCTGTTAGCACAAAACTCGGATTTTTATCGTAAACGCGTTTTATATTTCTAACGGGGTTTTTTTTTTTTTCGGAGATCGAATGATATCCTATCTCTAAGCAGCTTCTTAATCGATTGACAAAAACACTCCCATATCTCTAAACTTGAGAAGCATTAAAGCTGAGTCGATCAATGAAGTCACGATAGTTTAACAAATAAATAATATATCTTCCTTACTTTTTTTCTAGCTTTGTGATTTCTTTGTTTGTTTTTTAGAATATTTTGCAAGCTTTCAAAAGCTTGTTTCTTGTATTCTTTTCTCACAATTAAGGGGGAAGGAGTGGAGAAGTGATCCATCCCTTGAGGTATTTCTTAAGAAAAAGAGGCCCAGAAAATCAACTTCCTTCATATAATGAATTGATAACTGCTATTGGTGATTTGTCAAATCTCTTTAAGTATTGGATTATTCGTAGATCGCAAATAGGTTGATATTTATTCGGTTCTATATGAATAAATTGTGGCATTAACAGCATTGAAAATATGCACTCTTATCACATGAATTGCTAATCCGCCTGTAATAAGAAGGAATATTGGTTATTGAAAATTTAGTTTTCCTTCATGAATATGAATCTAATGGATCGCTTCATTCTTGCATTATTCAATCCTTTTGGCAGGGAAATGTCTATCTGCCAGCTAACATGCTTCATGATTCTATTAAGCGTAAAATGTCTATCGTGCTTTTTTTTTGTGTGTGTTTTGAAGATTTGTTGCCTTTTAAGAGTAAAGTTTATTAAATCTATTCGCTTGGTAGATAGATGGGATGAAATGTTTTGTAAAAAGAATGAAAACAAATAACGAGATTAGTTAATGATTTCGTAAACCATTATCGAGTGTGAATATTCTTCTAAATGTTTTTAAATGATAACGATGGTTTATAAATGTATTAATGGATTCACATGTTTGTTTCATAGAGGTGTCAATTAATTCTTGGTAAAGTCTCTTTACTACTATTTGAAAGGAGAGTTAGGCACAAGAAACCAACTATCGAATTTCAATTAGCTCCAAATTAATGATAAAATATTCCTTGACGAATGTTGTTGTTTCTGAAATATCTTCTACTCTGATATCTTAACATGTATACTTGCATGTCAGCTCCCTACTGGTGAATGTTACCATATATATGAAGTACCAAAAATAAAATAATTTCATGCGCTATGAAAGTTGAAATACTCTACACCCTGTTATTGGCTGTCTATCAGCCAAACTAAAATTTGTTACTCAACGCGACAGTTTTCGGATTTCTTTTATGTTTCTCCTGTGTTCTCATTTGACAGAGAATCATTCCTCAACGCTTTGAGCGCTATTTATTAATATAGCTGCTGCCTGTCAAAACTGTCTGTTCTCCGTCCGTGTTCGATTTCCAAAACTAGGAATTTAGTGTTTGAGGGATGTCCAGATATCCGAAGATTATAGTAATTTTTTTCCCTGTGTGTTTTTTCTACAACATTGCATCGATCCCAGCCTAACTTTATCTTTGTTTTAATAGGTGTGGTTTTCTCTTTAAAATTCGTTTGACCTCTGTAACAAGCCAGTTTATGTTTGAGTTGCACGAAATGAACAAAAAATTGCCAGATTGTTTTAAAAATTCAGTAAGAAATCGAGGTCTTTTTTTCTGATTGTATGAAGAGTAGTTGTGTTCTGGTATAAGTTTTTTTTGTTAGAATGAAATGGTTAACAATAATTAGCTAGATTACCTACCCAATTTTACGCTACACGAGGGCTTTGTTTGGACGCGCCCCGTAATTTTGAACCGCGATCAAATGACGAGGATGACTGGCAACTCCCCCCTCCCTTCCTCCCATCCACACGTTCGGGAAGACATTTGACTTAAGCGGATTTTATAAGTGCATCAGGCCCTTGTGGCGAATCTCTGGTCCAGTCGGACGTCGTGGTTGCGGCCATCAAACCAAGCGTTGGCCTACCATCTTGGATATACAGTGGTCCAAATATCCAGACTTTGCGATAGTGTCTTGGAGAAGAAGAATTAAATCATTTGTCGTTTCGTATGTCTTCTCCATTCTACAGTACTTGTTTTCACATCACAGGCCTTCCCCAGCAATTTTTCGGCACGTGTGACTTTATGTTGATCTGGTGTAAGACACTTGGG
This sequence comes from Araneus ventricosus, assembly GCA_013235015.1. NCBI lineage: Eukaryota > Metazoa > Arthropoda > Arachnida > Araneae > Araneidae > Araneus > Araneus ventricosus. The sequence continues at coordinate 1,820,519 of BGPR01000030.1, read as the reverse complement.
ACATTTTATTGCTTATTTTGCACCGTCTGTGATGCTTTTTTTTCTCTTTTTCTTAAGATATCGAAATGGACGATTTGTCGTTTGAAAAAGGAATGCCCAAATTTTTAAACAGTTTGAGTGGAATACAAGTCAGAAAAACGGGGTCAAAGTTCCACCCCACCCCAGAAACAGGTTTTAAATAAATCTTAGTTAGACTTGAAAGGAGAGTAAAATCTAAACTTGTAAAAGGCAATGTGTGTGCGTGCGCGCGCGCGATGTCCAGACGAATCTGTCGCACTTACAGACATGAAATTTGACACACAGGTGATCGTAATGGTGACTCAATGCACCTCGAAGCTCGAATTTTAAAATTTAATCTAGAAATTTTTTTATGTAATGTTTTGTGTTGTTTTGGGTCATTTTTGGCACGTTTACGGCTGTAGTATCTTTTCTAATGATAGTTGAAAAACAATCAATACACCATCGGATGGAACAAACGATTTTGTTTCTAATGAAATTTGTTTTGAGCTTCAAACGTAATTTACTGAATCTTGAGAAATTTTTAAAAAATAGTCAGTTTTGCCATCGAAATTTTATTTTTGTTTTTTAAATTTGCTGCATCCGACGTTCTAATAAGACTATCATTTTCAATTTTTTTCAGCTTATAACTGGAACGGTTCTGTCGTATTTAAAACAAGAACGGTTAAAATATCTTTTCCCGTTTCTTTTTAAATTAATCTTTTCCTGGTCAGTTGAAAGATATTTTTCTATAGCGAGCTTCCTCCCGCGACACTTTCTCCGGAGCGTTGCTGGCAATTTCATTGGCTGACGGTGAAGAGCACAGGTGACGTCATAACCTTCAATTGAATGACTTCGATTATTATTTTAGGAAGTATCTTAACGTGTGTATTTGTCTGGCATATTTTGCTTGCTGTATAATAATGATTTTTCACGTTGCTATTTTTTAATATTGTTTTGGATTAACGTACTATGTACTGTTTTTCTACAGTTAAAATGTCATTATCGCGGGAAAATCAATGTGTGTCTTTTGTTCTGATTTTGTTTTCAAAGCTTTTTCATGTCATTGTGAACGGGGGCGCCCCCCCCCCATTTCGTTGAAGTCCTGATTCCACGCGCACTGCTAGTAACTAATATATTGATGCTACCTATCATCGAAAGAGACAGGAAAATGACGAATCTGACTATATGTGTTCCATTAATGTTTGTTGATCAAGCAAAAGTAATTAAACTGCAGAGTTGATTGAAATTTATATGAGGCAATTTCAGGCCATTCATCTTTTTATTTCTTGTGTGCCGGTGAATTCTACATAGAAACATTTGTCCTAAATACATAGTCTTCCATATTTTTTAACTTGCTCATTAAAACAGCTTGCTCCTCATCTTGGTAATAATTTTTTGCTCTCCCTTCCCCGTGGTGTCATTGGCGACTAATCGCGCCGGTCGATGTTCTCGCCCCTCTGCCTCATAAACTGCTAATTAGGGCGCCCCTTCCCCGGGCGCTCGTTTATGGGCCCCGATAAGCACTCTCGGGGGCATGGAACCGCAGCCGCGCCTGAGAAGGGGACGCGAATCAATTAATGAAAAGTCGTGGTGGAATTTTTATTCGCTTTATCTTAAACTGAAAATCGTCGAGAGCTGCCGACGACCATGGCATCGTTGTCGCGAAATTGGTTTTTGACTCGTGTCAACGAGTTTCATCTGGCGGCTCGTCAGCTCAGAACGAAGCAGTGCTGCAAAAGTTGTATGGACCTAAATTGTAGCTGATTATTTTGGTATATAATGATGATGTACTAAAAATTGACAGTTTTTGAGTTGAAGCAAAAAACCGGGAATTTTTTTTTCATGTTTGTTTGGCTATAACGAATATTTCTGGTGGCAAACCTCAGATTCGAAATCAGTGACCCAAAAACCATAAAGGAGCAAAAAATTGCTACTCCTCCAGAATTTGATTTTAAAACAACTTAGTGACTGGTCTACTAAGAAAAAGCGAGAAAAAACCAAATGAGGAAGTCGCGCCAAACGAGAGGTGGGGAAAACGCAGCGCAAGTGCATGTGATTTCAAGCGGTGAAAGGGTTGTTTTTCCCCCTCACTGAGAGCTTCGCGTTGCTCAGTGCTCGAATTTTGATCCGTAGGATGAGCAGAAGTCTATGTGGTCTGTCCTCTCTCTTAATTCTTGATTGATTTTCAATCTTCCTTTCACGTTTTTTTAATTTTTTGCCATTTTCGTTGATCATTGAATTCTCAAAGTGGGAAAGTAAACCATTTAGAATTTAAAAAAAAAGAAAATACAAGATTTTAAAATAATTTCAGGGGGGGGGGGCCTGCAGCTCTAATGGACGAGCCGCCAGCTTATCGTTTCAGTTGGAAACTATCATATAATGCGTGTTGTTGATAGTCGATATGGTCGCGGTGGCCTGCTGATAAAGTCTCGTCTTCGGAGCCGGAGTGTATCAAGTCCGAAACCCGATTCGTCCGAAGAAACGCCGTGACAGCGGGCATGATGCACTTTTAACCCATCGGGGTGAAATGTTGTCCTCCCGTTGGATTGGAGGCGGGTGCCGGCTCAAGTTTTCGTCCTCGTCATCTGACAACGGTTCGAAATGACGAGGTGTCCTGTGTTTTCTCATCAAGTTTATCTTGTGATTAAAAGTGACATTTTTGTATATTTTTTTAAATAGTGGCAATCACATCAGTTACCTCTTTAGCTTAGCCATTTATTTTTAGGTATAGGTTTTTGGGAGAAAAATCGTTTCGTAACTGCTGTTTAAAAAGATCCTCTGGAAAGAGAGCACTTTCGGTTTTCATTTCGATAAAATTATCCATCCTCAAATATTTAGGATTTTACTTTTTAAATACCGGATTTAACAGATTGTCGGACAGTTACGATTAAATTTTATAACTTATGATGGAGGTTCGTATCATATTCACTCGTAGCCCGTTGAATTACTTCTTTGCAAAAAGGATATATTCTGATGCTTTGCAGTCGCATCGTTATTTAAATGGCCTTAGTATTTTATTTCCAAACTAACAGATTTCCCGGCGTTGTCCGGTCATTTGCTTATCAAAACCTTACGATGAAGAGGAAAAGGAAATTTTTTTAAAAACTGCGAGTACTTTGTTATATATGTGGTTTATAAACCACACCCGCTATTAAAGGGTTAACTATAGTAAAGAAGGGGTCATCTAGTTACATAGTAAATGCCAAACAGAAGCGTGAGTCAAATGATATTTTTCCTTAAGAAAAGTATTGTAAAAATATACTACTACCCAGAAATAAGTAAAAAAAGGTTTGACAAATGCATAATGCTTACAGATATATTTTAATATAAAATTCAATATCTAAACAAATGAAAACAATTTTACACCATGCGTACCTAATTTTAAAAAACAAACCTTCTTTTGAGAATAATGCTAGAACTGTATATTTAAGTGCAAAATAATAGATATTTTATTATATTGTATCTTTATCATTACATTTTTTGAAATTTAGTTATGAGCTTTCGAAATTTTTCGAATCTATGCAGATTATTCATTTCCGGAATCGGTTAGTTGTACCCTATTCCATAAAGAAATAATTGAAACATTGACATTTTGATAGTACGAAAAATCTCAGTTCCCTTAAAATAAAGATTAATATCACTTTAGGACGTATAATAAATCAGAAAATGCATGCCTAATTAAGTTATCTTCCTCTTGTCAGTCAGTCTCCGTAGCAATCGTATTTAAATTTTGCCAATTCAAATTATAAATTAGTAGGACAGTCGACGAAATTTTCATCTTCATAAAATTTTTATTTCATTCACCTATTTTCTTCGTTCAATAATATTTTAACAAATGCCATTTTGTTGTCATTCTGCATAAAATAAATTTCAAATAAACAAAAATAATACAATGAAACCTGTGTATAACAATACTGTGTGTCAATAAGTCTACCTTTAGAATTAACGCCAAATCTGGCTCCAAATTTCATCAAAATCACCAAGCGAGTCAATTGGCATATTTGTTACATGCATTTTGGAGACTTTGCCTCACCCTACCCTGAGGGCCTGTGTTAGGGCTTATTTACCCCTCCTATACTTCAAGTGGGTTAATGAGGAACATGTGTACCAAGTTTCATTAAAATTCCTTGAGTCGTTCCGAATTTATGCTGGAACAAACATACATACTTTGAGTTTTATATATAAAGATTTTTATCTATAATACTTATTAATTTTCAAAGTTTCTTTTTAGTCGATGGTGACTCACTAAATTTGGTTATATTATCATGAAATACATATTTTCCCCTGCCTTAGAAATTTAAAAATAATTTTTAAAATGTTTATTTTATGTCCCCTTATACTGTTGTTGTATTTGGCGTCCCTATTACGGTACTACTACAAATTTGCCTGTTTATGTTCCAAAAGAAAAGAAATGTATAACATATTTATCCGAACTGGTTTTTGTTCTACACACTTTTTTTTATATCCATGGTGAAGGTTGTGGCTAGGGAAATTCGCGACGCATTCGTACGCATAGAGTTTCTGTAAATTTGATTTAATCGAACGGGTTCGCTTCGAAAATATCCTCCCGAGGACTTCCCGTCCCTTGTATTGACTTTGGGAGGTTGCAACCATAGTTGCCAGCAAATGTGTACTGTTGTGGAACTATATTTGCTCTCCTCTTCAAACAGTAACATGCTTGTAACGGAATATAAGACGAAAGCGAAGATGTTGCGTGTGGTTTTTAAGTACATTTTATATTGTTGTTTTCAATGCGTGGAATTTGTGCTCTCCCATGTTTGGTTCAGAGCGAAAGCATTAATGGTTTTTGCTTCATAATTTCTCAAAATGTGTAAGAAGTCCATCCTGTTGTTATGTTAATATTTGCCTGCTGTGTTTGGAATTATTTTTGAGGCGGAAAGATTAATATCTTTCAATATCTAAAAACGTTTACTTGCAGCACTTCATTTTGCTTGAAATAATGGTTGTGCATTTATTTATTTATTTTTGATAAGGTAGGCCAGATTCGTCACCTGTTTTAGCCAATTTAATTGTAATTTGCTAAGAGGCGACTTACGAGATTATATGACAGCTAGGGTACGCGGAAGAATTTATTTCAGTAATTCTGCTTTTAATAATTCTTGTATCGACTTTGAAGTAATATTTTCTTCTTTTCATTTTTAGGATGTGATTAGTCGATAGTCAGAAAGCCTGCGCTTCGTTATTTATTTTCATCATTTATTTATTTTTTAAAGTTTTGTGTGGCGTAAGATAGTGTAGTATTTTTTAATAGATATAAATTTTCTCTTGGGAAATAATTAGATCCTTAGTTAGATCCTGTAATGTCCTTAAATCCGTTATCCTATGGAAAATTCGCATTAGTTGGTAGATCTGCTATAAATTGTAACTTTAAAATAAAAATTCAAAAACATTTGTGAATTGATGAATCAAATATCTGCAAACATTACACTTCTCCTTCTCTTTTGCTTTAAACCTGTTTTAGATCTGATATTCATTAATATTTATTTTTTTTTATTATTTTAACCCACTTTCGAATATAATGCAGAGGTAATTGTTATTTTGCTGCCTTTTTTTAAAAAAAAAAATCTAACTGCAGTATCTTAGTGCTCATAACGCAAAGACAAAACTGCGCGTCTTAGTATAAACCGGAACGTTGAAATTTCATAAATCTTTCGAAGTTTTGCATTTTGTACCTAAGAAGCGATTTCGAATCGAAAATACCACCGGCATTTTCTTTGTGATCATATTTAACATTATAGCCAATTGTGTCTTGCTTTCCATTTCAAACTAATCGTTATAAATAACCAGAACTCATGTTTTGTGGTGGGAAGGCGAGTCGCATCAGAATATTTTGAAAACGACACTAAACGGGTCATGGCTGAATTTTACCACAAAGTTACATAAATATCCTTTCTTTCTCGTTTATTTTTTTTTCTGTCCCCGCATATTTTTTAATGGCCATACTTTGTCTAGTGTGCGGAAGAAACGACTCGGCATTACCCTGCTCCAGTTATTACCATCCATTCCAATAAATGAGCAAAACAAATGTGAAATGACTTTCTCTGCCGCAACGCCCGAGTGCGTTCCCGCTTTTTTTTTTGAAGAGCCCTGGGAAGCCATTCGTATTCTCCCGCTCCAACGCAGAAATAAATTCCAACCTTTCCTTAATGATTTGCAAATCACTGCTGGAAGCATCTTCAGCAGATTCGCGTCCTCCTCCCATTTTGGACATTGCGTGGATTTTAATATACACTCACGGGTTGTTTCCTCCCAAATATACTTCATAGATGAATGAATGGCAAGCCCCTTTTTTCTCCCCGAAGTGCGAAATGTGGTACGATTTTTCTGGCTCCTTTGAGGTGCGAATTTTGTTCTGA
>BGPR01000030.1:1688737-1814132 GCA_013235015.1 Araneus ventricosus | reverse complement strand
GTCCTCCTCCCATTTTGGACATTGCGTGGATTTTAATATACACTCACGGGTTGTTTCCTCCCAAATATACTTCATAGATGAATGAATGGCAAGCCCCTTTTTTCTCCCCGAAGTGCGAAATGTGGTACGATTTTTCTGGCTCCTTTGAAGTACGAAGTTTGTTTTGATTGCAAATGTTCGCGCTTATGCTGCGTTAATGTTGCAGGCTATCAGGAGTTTTCTACTTTTCATTAGTTGACTGAATGTGGACAGAAAATCAGTTATTTGTAACGGCAACGGCGTGTGATGTTACTGAGTTATCGCGTTGAGTGATGCCTTAGCACCTCCACATAAGGACTTGAATAGAAAATAATTGGTTTAATTCATAGTGATGTGGAAATGTTTTTTTCGAATGACAATTTCCGAAGTTTTCGTCCGGAGTAACGAAATTAATTAAGAGCAATATCTAAATGCTATTGGAGAAAGTGTTTTTGTACATTTTTAAGGTATTTTGTGACGGCAGTCGAGAACTTGTGATTGCATAACGTAAAAAAATAATCATTTTAGTTTACTCGTTATAACTGACTTTCTTACGAGGGCGTCGACGGGATTCCCGGATTTTTTAAAATCAAGAACTTTATTTATCTGAATCCATAACTAGTTACGTTAAAATGTAAGATGCTGATGGGAGATTGGTATGTTCAATTATCAGTTGTCATTTTTACAGTGGAACGCACAAATGAAGTAAAAGGTTGAGAAGGGCGGGAATTGTTAATTGAATTGGGCAGCGGAGCGCACAGCCCCTTCATATCTTCCCAGCGCAATCCCTGCATTCTGCGCTCGATGTTTCCACTCGAGTTTACTGGTCTTCCGATTGAGCCCCTGCTCTCGACGGAGAGGGATGATCGGGCGATCAATTGATAGAGACGATGTTATCACTTATCCCTCGCGCGCGTGATCTATCGCACCCCCCGCGCTCATCCGCCGGTGAGAAATGGATGGCTGAAGGGTCGTCCCTCCGTCCTCATTCGAAAGTAATTGACCGCTGGGGCTGACAGCGCGTTTAGTCTTCTGACCCCGGCTGTCTGGAGAAGAATAGGGCGCCCCGCTGTTTTGGAAATTTATGTCACGGTTGCCCCTTTGCTTGAAAATTTCCCATGTTTGATCAGTAGTTCAGCATATGCTTTATCTAGCGACATGGATAAGAAAGCCTTTTAATTATCTTGGGGTATTATTCTATTGGTGTTCTACACGAATATAAACTGTGAGGTTACTTTATCAGACTGTTTTAATGTAAGTGAACCTTCATTTTAAAGAAGAAAACTGGCTTTGTAATAACTTTCTTCAAAAAATTTTCTTCGAGAATTGTACCGGAACTTTTCTTTATAATTCACTTTTTCCGGATGGAGGTGGGGGGGGGGGGCAATTGTTCTTTATCAAATTTTTGGAGGGGTTTTTTTTTCTATTTAAGGTTTATTTCACGTAAAAACAATTCACATAATCTCGTTTAGTAATCCATGAAAAATGCAAAAGCTGCCTGGCTATAACCCTCTTTCTTGGTATTTGTAGTGTTACCGTCTCAAAACTGCCTGTGTAAAGTGATAAATATGAAGTAGCAGGAATATTAATCTCTGTAAGCTCGGTTTGAAAAATTTGTATTTGTTTAATTGGAAACAATAAGTTTGAATTAGTCTTTGGATATCTAAGATTCATATAGCGAATTCGTTATCAACCTATATCTATCTGCGTATGCCTCGAAGTCAGGCTTGTTGAATCTTTCATTCAAATGTGTTATATTTGTTTCGGCAAGAAGGTTAGATATTTTTTATCGAAAGTTAAGCTGTTTACATCAGTAAAAAAAATGTTAATTCTGAGAACTAGTGACTAAGTCTACCTTTTTAATGTATTGTGTTTGAGCTTGAAACACGAAGGGCAGGTAACCCCAGTTAGTAAATTCAGAACGTTCGAAGGTGATGTTCTATAACCCTGCTTAATCTGCCACGTTGCCTTTTTATTTGTTTGAGAGTACCAGCCTATACTCTCTGACGATTCCTAAATTTGTAGGTACTGGTTTTCATTCAGCATCAAGGAATGTTGGCTATTACTTTTCAGATGTTTTCTTTGAACGACTTGCTGCATTTGGACCAAGTATAAAAACTGACATATCGATCTTCTCAGATGTCAAAAGAGAGAGAAGGAATGTTCATTTTTATTAATACTCTCCCTCGTCCAACTTTGTTCGATTTGCCCTTTTTCCTTGTCCAAAATTAGACTTTCTATATGGTAAGAAAAAAAATGAAGACTGGTGTATATTGTTTACACAATTAACATCGCAAAATGGTCCCTACCTGTTAACAACCCGACACACAACTTAGAACAGCAACTCTCGAACAAACTTGTTTGAGAAACGAGATCCCAAATTCGAATATGACGACCTAATTTGTCACTTTCGATTACAAAAAGTGGCATTTGTGCATACTTACGTTAAACCAGCGGGAGTGGCCTCCCCTAAACTTTCTCGTATACTTTTCAAACATTTGTCATTTCCCTTCCCCCTGCGTTGATAAAAAGTTCGAACCAACTGTAACCCAGAATGCAATGACTATTAGAAGGTTTTTCGTTGTTGATTATAGTGATAGTAAAATATTGAGGTGAAGAATCATATTCAAAAAGATACGTATGTATTAAAACTTCGCAATATTTTTTTTTTTAAATCAAACTCGAGCAATGCAAGTTCCGCGTGCGGAGAAGAAAACAGGAAAATAGCTTGCGCATGCGCAGAGATTGCTTCGAATACGCAAGTAAAACGAGACGCCCTACATGTTTGCTTCCTTACAAAATCTCGCCGCCAGAATTGGTTTTTGGCAAACTGCCAAGTTTTCGGAGTCTCCCTTCCTTGCACAGGCATTTCCGCATGCGCATGGAGTTGAACAAGTATGCTATTATACAGACCAACAGACAGTCAGCCCGTTGACGGATTTGGCCCAAAATTTTATACGGACCTACATTCATGACGATAAAACAGTGTACCAAATTTTATCCATCTAGCTATTCAAGTTTTTGAGTTCAAGTGTTCGCATGACTTCGGACATACAGACAGACAGACTTCCCGTTGACGGATTTTGTCCAAAATTTGATAGAAACCTGCAAATCGTGTGTAAAGATCACATACCAAATTTCAGCCCCGTAGCTTTAATAGTTTTCGAGTTATCGTGTTCACAGACACACACACACACAGACAGACAGACATAATTCCAAAATTGTGTTTTTCGGACTCAGGGAGGTCTAAAACGTGGAGATTCGTCGAAATCTCGAGTTCGAATTTTTTGACGATTACAATACTTTCTCTTTGTATACTTCGTATACGAGAAAGTAAAAATGCATGGCCAACTATCTAAACCGAGTTTACACAAAATTGACTTTGTCCTTTTCTTACTTTGAAGGAAAAAGGCAAATAGGTCAGCTGAAGATGGACGGATATTTGTTAAGTTTAAATATACCTTATTGGAAGAATATTTTTTTTGCCATCAACAAAAAGGTCAACTATGCAACATTCGCTTTGTAAACAACATTCATTCAATAAAAAAATGCATTAGTTGTACTTTAGAATATGATTCATAATAAAGCAATAAAAAAATAACCAGAAGTGAGTTTATATGGAGGTCAAATATTCCAATAAAATAAAATCACGGGAACACTGCTGCCAAATAATGTTCGAGAATTTTTAATGGATTCCTGTTTTTTACACACCTGTTTCCTTTCGTATGATTATTTTACTCGCCCATAAAACGTGCCCTTTTGCGAGGCTTTTAATATGCCTTTTATAGCCTTTTTCAGAAAAAATATATGTTTATCTCTCCCATGCAAGTGGGTAATGGAAAATAAAAGAACAGTGCCTTCTGCTGTCTGCTTTTATTTATCCGGCCGCAATTTGTGAGACATCCCACGCGTCTTTGAAGTCGTTTGTTGTTGTGTGTTTCCGATCGAAGGTGCATTTGTGCGGAACTCCTGCTAATCCAATTAGGCGGTGCCTCCGCAGTTGAGTTCGCTCGCAAGAAAACGACGTGCCACCGCTGCCGGACCTCATTAGGCTCTCTTTCGCTCTCGCCTAATTGGTCAGGTAATGCCGTCCCCCCCCCCTCCGATTCCCATTCAGGTCTTCCCGTCCCAAGAGCAGAGGCGGGCAGTAGGAGGACGACGACAGTTCGCGAGTTATTGCGGGCTATGATTGCGGCTAATTGAGGAGTTCATATTTCTAGCCAATTCATGCTCTTAATTGAGTTGGTACATGTGACGTCACTGACATGTGACAGGGGTAACTACTCATGCAATCAAAGCAAGTAACTAAATATTGTACTGCATGTTACACCCGCTAGGTAGAAGTCGAGTGTTTTTAAGCAGCACGATGTCCTAAATCATAAATCTTATAATTAACCAAATTTAGGCGCATTATATTTACCATGTCATTAAGCATCCATTTTCAGTTGAAGTGGAAGATGAAAGGCCCCTGAGCCTAAGTGCTTCCAAAGACCCATTTCCCACACTGGCTGCATGTCACAGTGCGCTCGTGCCGATTGCGGGTTACGATTGCTGCTGATTTAGGAGTATATGCTTCTAGCCAATTCATGCTCTTATTCAAGTCGGTTCGTCAAGCATAACTGTGCATGTCATCTGAACGTTGTACTGTAGGACGCAGTGCACATGTACTTGTCAGGTTATGCTTACATTTTGAATAGAAAAAAAAAATATGCATTGTTTGTCGACTTTTACATTGCATGCAAAAGAGGACTATGATTGTCATGCGAAAAGTTTTTCGAGTTTGAATTTTAATCCTACATCAGACTGTCGACTGTGTTCTTTTAGGCATGAAGGCTTGCAAACACATTTGTTATTAATTCATTTTTTAAAAAATAATCTGATCCAGAACGCGTTTTATTTTTTTCAAAATAATTTTTTAAATTGATAATTTCAAACTAAATTAACAAGTTACAACTATTTTATGTAAAATATTCATCATTTTATGCATGAATTATAATTAAAATTTAATATTCAAACAGTTGAATAATTATAAATGCAACTTTTAAGTCGTGCCCTTCCCTTGTTAGTAGAAACAATCTCTTAGTAATTGTATCAGTCTATAAAATTGTCTTCGATTGCCAAAAGAAGCGGAAGTCTAGGATTATTCCATTACATCCGGCCTACACGTTTCTGATTTCACCATAACATGTTTTTACGAAATGAATCTTTCAAAAATATCATTTTGTTACTTAAACTACCTTTTTTTTTTTAATAAATTCCCTAAGCTGTCATGCATTTTATTTTATGTCTATTATTCATGTGTGCATGCATTCTGTATTAACCGACCGAACATGTAGTTTTTGCTTTGATTTTTAATAAGGTGGAAGCCGATTTTTCTCCTCTTTGAACATAATTTTTTTTCTTAATTAATTAATTTTGTTAGAAGTCAGCTTAAATATTTTAATAGAATACTTTTTTGTATTGTATGCTTTTAATTTAAAAAGCAATTATGAATCATATCTAAAGGATTGGTATTTTGATATTTTTGTAAATCAAATGTTTTTTTTTTTCGGAATTATTTTTTAAAAAACGTTATTTTACTATCTTTAAGTTAAGAATCAATTCAAAAAATGAAGAATACTTTCAAAATGATGAATCCGAGAATTCTGTAAAATGAAAGAATCCGAGAATTCTATAAAATGACATGATCCTAGAATTCTCTCAAAATGAAGAATAACTATATCAGGAGGTAGCAACAACACGGTCAAACCGTTCTTATAGGCACTCTTGTATCCTGTGTTTCCTTCTGTAATAGTTCTCCTCGTGTTTTTACATTATCCTCTTCTTTTATGCATTGATTCAGCTCTCCTTTAAAAAACAGTATCAAAGAACAGAGGATGACTTTTACGGAAGGCCGAATAACTCGAACGCATCCTCCGCTCCCGACTCCGGGTGTCCTTCCGGTGGGTGGCAAATCCTTCTCTTTCTCCAGTAAAAGGAAACACCTCGGGTATTTTTTTTCCTCCTCCACCCCAGGAGGAGCAAATATAATAAATAAATTGTTTTCCTCCGCTTCCGGGAGGTAAAGAAATCCCCGTGTTTGTTCAGCGGAGAGAAATGTTGACGCCGAACTTTCCATCCTCAGCATCTTTCTCCGCCGCTGAGGTCGGAGCGAGAGAGAATTTGATCCTCGAACGCAATGAAAAGCGCGGGTGCTTTCATTTTTCGGATCGTTCAGGGTAGAGGTAGCACTCTTGACCCGCTTCTTTCTTCGAGATGCACCTGAGATCCAAAGAGACGCTGATTTTTAGGTATTCTCTTCAGCCCTGTAGGAAGTCCTAAGGCAATGTGCAAGTTTCGTCACCCTTCCCATCCCCATCCTCCGATACTAGGTATTTTTTATTGATTTTCATTCATAGAAACAGTTTTAAGGTGGCTCCCTACTTTCGAAAGGTGTTTTCTTAAGCTATTTTTTAAAGTTTTGTTTCCTGTTTTCTAGTTAAATAGTACATAAAAACAAATAAAAATTTTAAAAGCAAATTTTTGTAAATATTCTATTTTTATTAATTGACTTATTTGCAGTAAATTTCAACAAAATTTAACCAAAACTGTTAACACTCTGCACAAAATTCCAATGGGATAATCGTAATTTCCTTTGCTCACTGGACACATAACATAGTTCTCTTCAAAATGAACTAAAATCTAAGAGATTGATTAAGATACAAAATTATTATGTAGGTTTATATGTTACAATATAAACATTCTACATTTTTCAAATATTTTCTTATAAAAAGGTGTTTCAAAAATTTTAGTTCAATTTATTAACAATAGTATGCAAAACATTCCCTGAAAATTTCATTTAAAAATTTTAATTAGTACTGGATATATTATGCTAATGTTTGATAATTTATTTCGAAAAAATCATTTCGAGAAAAACGCGTTTAAAGTTTGCAGTCCAGTTAACTTATCAGCAAACGACACTTTTTCAATTAGCTACTAGCCGCTCTCCGGGCGGGTTCGCGGCCTGCACCCACTTTGCTCAGCACTGCCCCTGCCACTTCGCTGCTTCGAGGCTCTCAGCCACTACTTTTTTCAGTGTTAAATACGCATAAAGATCAAAGGAACGGGCTATAAAACCATAGTAGATTTCATATTTGTTGTAGACAACAGATTCCTTTAAAATTGTAAATTCTTTCAATAAACGCCATATAATTGTAATGTTTAGTATAACATTCTCACGAATTTCGGCATGAAAGTCTTCAGATCCATCAATGCAGAATGATATCTCCCTAAATAAACAGTTTTCATCACCTACGATAGGTATTTTACAATATTTTCGACATGCCATTTTGATGAAACTGTAGGGATTATTGTTTAAAACAAAAATTCATCTCGAAATTAAAATGTTTATTCCAAAAAACAACTTCATTCTCTCATTTAACAACGCTGCATTCCATAAAAGTTCTTCAACAACAACTAATTTTCTTGTTGCCAATTTAACAAAAATAAATTTAGAATAAAAACAAAATCGTTTACTATTGATTTTAAATTAAATATTAATTAAAACAAATATAATAATATTTATATCTAAGAAAATCGTCTGCCATTAAAACTACTATATTAAATTGCAATGAAATGCGACACAACTGCATACAAATGAAAAATACTGTTTTAAACTTACGAAAATAAAGCAGAGCATTTTTATTGTTTGTTATTTGAAAGAAGTGACGTAATAAATTGGCGAAATCGCTCCAGTTTTTGAGGCTCAGTAATTCCTTATTTTGCAATAAAATTTCCGTTAATATATTCCGTTAATTTTGCAATATCTCTCGAAAATTAAGGGTGTTGGGGGGCAGAAAATCCCTGATGACATATCTAGACATCATAATATTGAATATATAAAAAAAAAATTGTTGAAATCTGTTTGCTAGTTGTGGCTTGCGAACTGTCTGAAGGTTTTTCTCCATAGTACAGTGGAGAAACGTTTTTTTCGATTTCATTCGAAAATGCAGGGTGGTGTGGGGCAGGCGGCCGTTGATGACATATCTAGACCAGGGGTCGGCAACCTGTGGCTCGCGAGCCGCATGCGGCTCTTTTGACGTAAAGTTGCGGCTCTCCAGTTCCATACGAAAAAATTAATTTTTTAGCAAAACCCTTAAAAAATAAGAATATATTTTTAAGTACCTAATTTCTCAATAGCTTCTATTTTAATAATCGTTAATTACAAATCACTACGCTTAACATTTCCGTAATGAGATAAATTTGAACTATTGTTTTGTTCTTAGAGATGAGACTCAGTGACCATGTTTATCTTTCAGCCAATTGCATTCCATCTCCGTCTCACCCAAACAGCCACCGTCTAGACTCTAGACGTGTTGTCAGAGCCTTCCGATTTGTCTCATTTGCCACGAAAAACTCGCACACAATAAGAAGTCAAATTTGGAGAGACACTTCACTACAAAACACACCCAGTTTGCTGGTAAATATCCAACCGGTGACGCACGAAAAAAAGCTGTTGAAGAGCTCCGAAAAAAACAACAACAGTCAAGTTCCATGCTAAGTAACTGGGCGCAATCTTCCAATAATGTAAATCTGGCAAGCTTTGCAGTATCATTAGAAATTGCAAAAAGAGGAAAACCATTCACAGATGGTGAGTACGTCAAAGATTGTTTTATACGTGCGTCTGAAGAACTGTTTCGTGATTTTAAAAACAAAGCAGAATCATGAAAAAAATCAAAGATTTGCCATTATCTGCTAAAGCAGTACAAGATAGAACTGTTAAAATGTCTTCAAATGTAACACATATGCAAGTGGAAGACATTCAACTGGCTTCTGCCTTATCACTTGCTATAGATGAGTCTTAAACATAAACGACATAAAAGACACGGCACAAATTACCCTTTTCTCGAGTATATGTCGTCCCAAGGTCCAGAAGAAGAACTGCTAGGATTGCTACCGCTCTTAGGGCAAACTCGTGGAGAAGATATAGCAAATGCTGTACAAATATGCCTGGAAGACAATGGAATCAATATAAATAAAATCGTTTCTATAGCAACTGATGGAGCCAGAAGTATGACAGGAATACATAGAGGGGCAACATCAATTCTTCAGAAAAAAATAAACCACGAAATTCTAACGTTTTACTGCATAATTCATCAAGAAGCGCTTTGTACCCAAACATTTCGGGCAGAAATAGTTGAGGTCATGAACTTGGTAATTAAGGTTATTAACAACATCTTGGCAAAAGCACTCTACCATCGCCAGTTTAAAGATTTCCTTGAAGAAATAGATAGCCAGTTTTCTGACTTATTTTTGCACAATAAAGTGCGATGGCTTTCCAGAGGTAACGTATTGCAACGTTTTGCTTTGTGCGTAAGTGAAATAAAAACATTCCTCAATGAAAAAGCACTGACCATCCCGAATTGGAAGAAGACAAATGGCTGCAAAAATTCATCTTCATGGTAGATACCACAATGAAACTAAATGAACTAAATCTAAAACTGCAAGGAAAGGGCAACCCAGCCTACGCCTTGCTTGAAGAAGTAGTTTGTTTCGAAAAAAATTACTTCTTTTGTTGAAGACATGAAGAGCGGTAAATTACTTTATTTTAAAAATCTGAAGCAATATCGCGATGAGACCAATGCAACTATTGACACGAATTACTTCAGCATAGCTTTAAAAAACATGAAGGATGGATTCGCTGAGAGATGCGAGCAATTCAAAACAAACAAAAGTACTCTCGCGTTCATAGTAAATCCTCTCAACACAAATACAAATGACATCAACATTGAGCCATTTGGAATTGATGCTGGATCGCTTCAAATGCAATTGCTGGGTTTAAAAACCAAAGACTTGTGGAGTGGCAAGTTCACAGAACTCAAGAGCAAGTTGGAAGAGTTGGAGGTCCAGAAATGCATGCACATCGCGCAGCACAAGTGGGCAGCTCTAAAAGAAATCCCGCGAGTTGAGACCCTCACATTCGGCGATGGAATAGTCTTCCAGAATGCTACATTGAGGTGAAGAAGTTGGCATATGGAGTGCTGACGATCTTCGGGTCGACATATTCGTGCGAGCAAGCGTTCTCTTGCATGAACATAATAAAAAGTAAAGTTAGAAGCCAACTAACAAATAAAAATCTAGAGTCGTGCTTGGAACTTAAAACAACAAGTTATAAGCCAGATTTAAATAAACTTTCAAAAGGCATGCAAAGTCAATGCTCCCATTGACGTAACTATCTATATTCGTGTTTTTATATGAATAAATATTGTTCCGTGTTTAAAGCCGTTTATTTTAAATCAAAAATCAAATATATATAAGCAAATACTATAATATTGAAACGAAAAATTTTGGTGGCTCTTTAAAAACTGGGAAATTTTGTAAATTGTAACTTTTGGCTCTTCCGTTTCAATAGGTTGCCGACCCCTGATCTAGACGTTATAAGCTTTCATATGAAAAAAAAAAAAGTTGTCGAAATCGGTCGGGTGGTTGAGGCTGGCGAACTCGGTGAAGGTTTTTTACCAAATTATTTTAAATACTATATAGATATCTCGACTTCTATTTGACATAAAATGAAAAGAAAAATGTTTGAATTACAAGATTTTTTCAAAAGCGTTTTTTTTAAAACCTATACAGTCTGAAAATGCCATTTTCAATGTAGGCAGTCACCTTAAGTAGCCAGTGTAATGATAAGCTGAAATTCAATTGCAGGTGACTTTCAAGGCAGTTGGTTTCAATACCTCGCGTATAAAATTTAAATTCTAAAGTAATTTTTAAACAAATTGTTAAAAAAAAAGTACGAAACTTTTTAATCGCCATCTGATTACTTTAATAAGAAGTTTGCCAAGGTTGTTCACTTGTGGTCAGTCAGCCAATTACGGGGGGAAAATGGACTAAACTGATCTGCAAACTAATTTGAAAGCATGAAAAAATTTCCTAAGCATAATGTTCTAAAATTTAAGCAATGCTCGATTTTAATAAGTTTGAGTACATGACGCTTGTAAATCAAATTAAAGTACAAAATTAAATTATCTGGAAATACCACAAAAAAAAAACTTTAGGCCTCGGGGCCTCAAAAGTTGCGGTCCCCAGGCAGTTGTTTACTTTGCCTATTTAATAATTTGGTCCTGATTCTCATCCATTAAAGGTCTCTGTGCTGAACCACTAAACTTAGTACGAATTGCAGAGTCATTCCTGTAGAATTCGATTTGGAATCACATAAGAAAGCTTCGCAAAATAATATTGTAAAGCTTTTCAACTTTTCTTCTCGGACTTCGGGAATTCTTATTTTAGAGGAATTATTCACAGAAGCTTGTAGAATACTGAAGCGGAAGGTGGAAAAAGGATCGGGAAAATTTCCAGCGTAGTTCCATTTCAAATCCCAAAAGTAATGGCTGACTCTCATATGTTTCAGATATCCTTCTTTTTTCTCCTATAACTATAACGTTTCAGAAATGTTTTG
Organism: Araneus ventricosus; assembly: GCA_013235015.1. Classification (NCBI taxonomy): domain Eukaryota; kingdom Metazoa; phylum Arthropoda; class Arachnida; order Araneae; family Araneidae; genus Araneus; species Araneus ventricosus. The sequence goes on along the minus strand of BGPR01000030.1, from coordinate 1,802,677 downwards.
CCGTTTTCATTTGCTGTTCGTTCTCAGATAATACGAAATTGTGTTTTTAGCTTCAATTATGGGGAACATTTTTTCTTCCTCCAGATATTGTGAATTAGACAGCTTTACTTGTCAAGCTTTGTACATTATTCATCGACCGTAGAAATACGAACCAAGTTAGTCTTTTTTTTTTTTTTTCCTTTGAAGAAAACGACTTTTGTTGTGAAAAAGCTCTCTGTTTTACAATGTATGAACAACCCTTATTATTGGTATAACACAAATATAGTCTATCACCGTTCTCTTCAAAGAAATTCTCTTATTTATCTTTATACATAAATAAATTATTTGTTAAAATGTTCAAGAGGCCGTATTGATATTTAATTCTTTGCTACTTTCGATTAAAAAAAAAAGCGTTTTATAAATTCTGTGAAGATTTTACAGATTCAGTAATAAGATTATATATGCGGAGCCATTTATTAATTGTTGAAAATAAATCAATTTAATAACCAGCATTCTGAACGTCTAATATTTCAACAAATGGCTATGCATTTCAATGGAATGCAAGTTCATCGTTTACCAATTTATTATTTCGTGTAATGCGTAGTAGCAAGAAGGCAGATTTAAAAATTAATACTTAATTTCTGTTAATCATTTGCAGGTAGTGGAAAAAATAATTTTACAGCGCTGTCAGTGAGAAGTATCAGTCAGTAGGAAGATCAAGTGGGTGAACTACAATAATACACGTAATTTTAAAGCAAATTACCTCATTAAAATGCCAAAAAAATCTTTCTGGGAATCTTCTAAGGTTACTTTGGAAGCGGAGAGCCAAAACTAAAAGAGTTCCTATCTGTGGTTGCGGCACCATTAAGATATTTATTTGGCGCAACAGCCGCAAGAGAGAGAAAAAAACTCAGAAAATTAACAAATTTTCAGGCCATCAAGGCAAATGGCCCCATTACCACTTCCGAGCCATAGAAGCAGACGCAAACTTTTTCTGCCTACGCAGACAAGAGCCCTCCAAGAACCTTATCTCGGCCCTAATTGAATGAGTTTGCCCGAAATTAGGGCCATAATTGAGTTAGACGCGCTGTTTTTTGGGGAGAGCAGGTGGATCGATGTGGACAAACGGCGAGACATGGCGAGGAAGGTCGCGCGAAAATTATTTTTGAAAGAGTGGATACCGGAGGGAATCAATCCTCCTACTCTTCACGGACATGTACGTGTTGGTAGAAAAATTCCTGAATTATTGAAATTCGCTACGAACAGACTTTTCATGTGCCTTCTATTCTCTGCAAGAAACTGGGTTCCCTATTTTTTATACAGTAGAACCCCAGAAATACGAAATTCCGAATAATCCGAACATCTTTTTTCTTAAATTTTCCCTATAATTTTTGCTGAAAAATGAAGGAAAAATAAGAATTTCGAGTCGGAAACAAAGCTAATGTTTATTCCTAACTTATAGTCCATTGCAATTAGACCGAAAAATGGCAAATAGGGGGAAAAATTTATATAGTTTTGAAACTTTGGTCAAATACTTATTTGACCTCAAGGATATCAGAACCGAAAAGTTTCTACCTCTCAGGGAGGAGCTTCCCCTCCTAGGGGGAAAAACTGAAGGGAAGTGGGGTGTTTGGTCAGTTTTTCCTAGATTTCTTCAACCCCACACATTCAATGTTAAAAATGACGTAGGTGAAAGTCGTAGAGCATAACATTCTGCGTCAAATGAGTACCAACACTATACATTTTGTTGCAGTAGTACGATTACAAACTCTTATCAAAGTTGCAATGATTTTTCAATTTTCAAAAGAAATTCATTATTCTTACAAAAGAAGACGCATCAATAAAAGATTCTAGCTAAATAAAGTTTGTATGTATATGTATTCACTTTTGTAAGCACATACATATGCCAGTGCGCCAATACCAGAGCGCTAATGTGGGGTGGAAGTTAGGAGAGTAGCGTACAAGTAGTTCATTGCAATGAGACCAAAAACGATAATTAGGAGAAAAATTCATAAATTTTTGAAATTTTGGTCAAATACTCTTCTGTCATCAAGGAAACGGAAACCATAAAGTTTCCATCCCTGAGGGGGGAACTTCCCCCTCGAACTTGCAAAAGCATCAAAACACAAAATGATCGTACTCAGCATATTAAACAATAATTAACATTGCTTATTTTTTTAACTGCAACAAATTATTTTCATAAATATTCTAATTATATGTGGCCTCGTGCTGGCCATGTTTCATAATATCTTTGATACAGTTCCAGAGCGACCAGTTGGTAATACTGACAACCTTTACTTCATTATTGATGGAGACTTTTATTCATGGTGTAGTATGGCCAAAGCAAGAGACTTTTGGTGATGTTTACACCACATATATGTCTTATATCAAAGGAAAAGTATGAAGAGAAATAATTTTTAATGAAAGCACAGTTCTCCTTGACTCTCAGAGACAATTTCTAAGCAACCTTGCAAATAAGGAGCGTTTCATTTCGCAAACTTTGTAGCAACAGATGATGCTGTTGTACATATTGTAAAAACCGCTATAGAGACATATGAGAAGATTAAGAAACAAGTTGTTGTAATTGGCCAAGATGTTGATCTTATTGTTTTACCTGCTGCTCTTACTCCAGACTTTATGGATATTCTCATGCTGAAAGAGGGTAAAGGTAAAGTCAAAGATAGGTTCTATAGGTCTAAAGATCTGCGGAATTCTAATCTTGTGATCGAATGCAAAAAATCCATTCTCTTCCTTCATGCGATTAGTGGTTGTGACACAACTTCAGGGTTCTATGGAAAGGGAAAACTACAAGCAGTGCAGTTGTTCAACCACAGTAAATACTTGCAAGCTATCCCTGAGATCTTTAATAACCCTAAATGAACTTATACTGAGATTGAAAGAGCAGGAGAGAGGTTCATCATCGCATAGTACAGCAACACGAAGAAAATAGCCTGAATAAGATGAGGTATGGCTGTTTCAGTAAACTAGTAGGTCAAGCAAGTTCTGCTATTCTTTTCTCCAAGTTATCACCAACCACAGAAGCTGCACATGAATACTGCCGTCGCACATTTCACTAAGAGCAAACATGGCAAGGACAGTGTTTGAACCCATCCAGTTGGAGATGGAAGTAATGAATAAGTCGTTGACGGCCATATACACTACTAAAGGACCTGCGCCAGCTAAAATAGTGTCTCTAATTACTTGTGGATGTAATAAAGGCTGTGGGAAAAAATGCAAATGTGTCAGAACTAACCTGCGTTGTACTATCTTGTGCAAGAACTGTCGAGGCCAAAGCTGCATGAATACCGAAGCAATAGACATCGTCGAAGAAGAGGACAAAGAAGATAATGATATCATATAAGTAAGCAGTAGCAAATACATTAGTATACATATTTAGACATACATATTAGGTATACATATATTAGTATACATATACAGGTATTTACTGTGGTTGAACAATTGCACTGTTTGTAGTTTTCCCTTTCCATAAAGCCCTGAAGTTATGTCACAACCACTAATCGCATGAAGGAAGAGAAGGGATTTTTTGCATTCGATCACAAGATTAGAATTCCGCAGACCTTTAGAACTATAGAACCTATCTTTGACTTCACCTTTACCCTTTTTCAGCATGAGAATATCCATATAGTCTGGAGTAAGAGCAGCAGGTAAAACAATAAAATCAACATCTTGGCCAATTACAACAACTTGTTTCTTAATCTTCTCATATGTCTCAATAGCGGTTTTTACAATATGTAAATCAGCATCATCTCTTGCTACAAAGTTTGCGAAATGAAAGGCTCCTTATTTGCAAGGTTGCCTAGAAATTGTCTCTCAGAGTCAAGGAAAACTGTGCTTTCATTAAAAATTATTTCTCTTCATACTTTTCCTTTGATATAAGACATATATGTGGTATAAACATCACCAAAAGTCTCTTGCTTTGGGCATACTACACCATGAATAAGAGAGCCTCCATCAATAATGAAGTAAAGGTTGTCAGTGTTACCAACTGGTCGCTCTGGAACTGTATCAAAGATATTATGAAACATGGCCAGCACGAGGCCACATATAATTAGAATATTTATGAAAATAATTTATTGCAGTTAAAAAAATAAGTAATGTTAATTATTGTTTAATATGCTGAGTACGATCATTTTGTGCTTTCATGCTTTTGCAAGTTCGAGGGGGGAAGTTCCCCCTCAGGGATGGAAACTTTATGGTTTCCGTTTCCTTGATGTCAGATGAGTGTTTGACCAAAATTTCAAAAATTTATGAATTTTTCTCCTAATTATCGTTTTTGGTCTCATTGCAATGAACTACTTGTACGCTACTCTCCTAACTTCCACCCCACATTAGCGCTCTGGTATTGGCGGACTGGCATATGTATGTGCTTACAGAAGTGAATACTTATACATACAAACTTTATTTAGCTAGAATCTTTGATTGATGCGTCTTCTTTTGTAAGAATAATGAATTTCTTTTGCAAATTGAAAAATCATTGCAACTTTGATAAGAGTTTGTAATCGTACTACTGCAACAAAATGTATAGTGTTGGTACTCATTCGACGCAGAATTTTATGCTCTACGACTTTCACGCATGTCATTTTTAACATTGAATGTGTGGGGTTGAAGAAATCTAGGAAAAACGGACCAAACACCCCACTTCACTTCAGTTTTTCCCCGGGAAGCTCTCCCCTGAGAGGTGGAAACTTTTCGGTTCTGATATCCTTGAGGTCAAATAAGTATTTTACCAAAGTTTCAAAACTATATAAATTGTTTTCCCTATTTTACCTAATTGCAATGGGCTATTAACAATTTATAATAATAATTTATTTATAATTATTCGAATTGATCTTTAAGAATGAATACAGAATGAAACAAACTCAGATATCTTCTTTTTACCCTCAACCTGTTGCCACTTTCTTTCCGTGCGCCTTCACAGAGCACCCAAAGTTACTCCGAACTTTGATACTGCATTTGGTATATGAAGAGTATTTTACCAAATTTCCCCGGAATCCGAACAGAGGTCAGCCCCAATTAGTTCTCGAACCAACGAATTCTCGGGGTTCTACTGTATTTTTTTTTTTTTTTTTTTTTTTTTTTACAAGCTATCCAGAAAATTTGTTTTTGCAACATGGGAGGTAAGCTTGCAGCTGTACATTTTTTTAATTGCCCTAAATTATTGAAATTCGTTATGAACCGACTTCTCATGTGTTTTTTTATCCTCCACTTGAAACCGGATTCCATATTTTTAATATTTTTTTTACAAGCAATCGAGAAAATGTGTATATGTATTAGTCATCTTTCGTGCTTCATATTCCTTTTCGCTGATATTTTAATTTCTTGTTTTTAATTGAGTCAGTTTGCAAATGGATGGTTCAGAATTGAAGTGGGGTATGTTTCTATGGGAAATCCGAATAATTTCTATAAGTGCGCGTTACCAAAAACCATTGCTTGATACGAGATTCTTAGTTGATTTATTAAAAAATGTTATATATATATATCAAGAGTTTTATCCACCGTCGGCAGTTCTATTTAGTTATTTCATCAAATTATATTTGTTTCTATTTTCTTCTTTTTATGTCCTTATAAATAGCGGCAGTACACCCCCGCATTCTTATACAATACAGCCAAATTCATTTTGAACGGATATAAATTTCCTCATAACACATTTATTTTGGACGCTGCTTCCAACCCTTTTCTCACCACCGACATTTCGAATCGCTTAGTTGCTTTATTGTATTTCTCCGATTCTTTACCGCCTTCTGTCATTTCACACGAGCCGAATAAAACCAGCGGCTTGTCTTTCATTTCTTTTTTTCATGTCGGCCACCCGCGCCGGGGTAATTCCTTTTTGATGAAAATCCACCGAAATCTTCTGCCCATCTGCTGACCAGGGAAAGCTGTGACGGCTCCGGGTGATGTATGACCGGCCAACCCCTTATCAGCTGCTTCCAGTTGCCGTTACTCTCTCTTCTTTCTTCCCTGGCCAGCCGAGAACTGCGGGCTGGAGGCAATTAAGGAGAAAACAATATCAGTTTGGTGGGTTTTCTCCACTGCTGTAATGGGAATGATTATTTTCTGATCTTGTTGCTCAACCTGTTCCCTTTTGTTCGCTTGGGGGGGGGGGGGCGCGGCCTCACGCTTTTCTTCTGTTTAGTGACATGTTTAATCACACGCCTATTGTCCCATGAGCTTTGGTGTGGTAAATCTACTGTTGAAATACATGCAGGAGTGACTGTGTTCCGGATTTTTTACTTTCTCAATCTTGGTCATTTTTCCCCCCAGAGATTCACTATCTCAGATTTTGTTTTATCATTAAGATATTATATCAAATATATAATAAGAGTGAATTAGTGAAAATCCAGTCGTGTTTCAGTGTTCAAAGGGTGTATCATAGAGTAAAGTAAAGTTTGTTACGTGTGTCACGTTTTTTAACACGTTAACCGCCACGTGAAGAAAGTGTGTCTCACAGGTAATGTATTTCTTCTGGCTTTTTGTATCCGTAGCTCAGTGTCGATTCGCACTGGCCATATAAATACACAATGTCAGGTAAAGTGTTGCCTACCAAACAAAATAAGCTGGTTGGCCTACGTAAGGCCGGGTGAGACAAGCGTGCCTCGTTCGCTTGACTGCGTTCAAAAATATTATTTTTGACAGTTTTTGTCAAAAAATAATTATTATCAATATTTTCATGATTCTACGTGTATAATGAGTCAGTTGTTTCCCGTAGCCGAGCAGGTCGAAACAGTTTTTTTGTATTGTGGTGATTAACGTGTTAATATGAAAGTTTGTTGTCCCTTACGCTGCGCTGTGACATCGCGTCCTTCTTTCTCCTGCAAGTTGTCGCATGTCTAGCATGCAGACTCCGCCTTAGTCGGAGCCGTGCGGATGATATGACAGGCAGCTGAGAAGTACCCAATTAACTAGAAGGATCAGTGGTCAAAAGTTCATCAAGAACAACAATCAAGTACCAACTAAACAGCCAATTTAACAATTTAAATTGGTCTTAAATAGGGATGTGACGAATATTCGGCCGAATATTTTCAAGACAATAATTTTTTTAAAATATGCTGTTAAATAATAAAACAAAGAATATTGAAAAATTATATTTCAATGCATTTTTTATCCAAAAATCTCTTAACATTTACTCAATTTTAAGTTACGTAGTACACGAATGTATTTAATAACTTTGCATGTTATTTATCATTGTAGAGCTGGAATTATGATGCGAGAGCAATGATTTTTGGCCCTCTTGCCGAATACTAAACTGATATTTGGCTAAATAAATTCAGTATAATAATTTTTACATGTATTTAGCAAAGAATATTGCAGAATTTTATTTAAGTACATTTATTATCAAAAATTCTTGAAATATTTATTCAATTTTAAGGGGGGAAATGAGCATTATTAGGGACTGTTAAATAACTTTTAAAGAAAAAGAAGAAATGTTTTACTGGGTAGTGAGTAAAAGTGAAGAAGAATATATTTTACGGGAAACTAGCATTACGCGCACGGCGTTGCTCGTGGAATCAGGACTTCAACAAAATAAAAAAAGCCCACATACAATCAAATAAATGAAAGTTTTAGAAACGAAATCAAAACAGAAATATAATTGAGTTTGTCCGCTTCTTTTTCCTCTCGCCCGAGTACCGTTAATCCAAAACAATGTTAAATAATTACAATGTGATATTTATTACACCGCAAGCAGAGTATGAAAGGCAAAGAAATAAGTTGAGACACGCTCAAAAATAATAATCGAAATCATCGAGTAAATAAATCATCTCCTCGTAGAACGCCAAAGTAATGACGTCACCTGCCGCGAAAAAGGAAGGTCACGTAACCAGCCAATGAAATTGCAACATTGTAGTCGGGGGAACTCTGCAGTTATAAGTTGAAAAATATTGAAAATGATAGCGTTATTAGAAAGGCGGATGCGAGAATTTCAAGAAAGCCGAATCAAAAATGACCACAAAGGTGACTATTTTTTAAAATTTAGTAAATTACGTTAGAAATTCAAAACTAACTTCATTAGAACGGAAATCGCGTGCTCTTTCCGATGGTGTATCTACTTTTGTTGTACAGTTATCCGAAACCATGCTATTGAGAAATTAGTGCGAAAAATCATCCAAAACAAAACATTAAATAAAAAATTTTCTAGATTAAATTTTAAAATTTCGGCTTCGAGGTGCATTGAGTCACCATTAAGACTACCTGTGTGTCAAATTTCAAGGCTGTAAGTGCGATAGATTCGTCTGGACATCGCACGCAGACACACAAACATTGCCTTTTATAAGTATAGATTACTTAGCATTCTGACTTGAAATAAAGAAATTTGTTATAGTTAAGTGAAAGGTAAAAAAAAATGACAAGCAAGTTTTTAATATTTTTTTTATTATTTTTTAGCTTTTAATAAATTTTCTAAAAAAAAAATCTTGAAAATACAATCTAATGTATCTATAGATAAATTTATACTATTACAATTTATTTAGTTTTGTGAAGGCCACATTGTCTAATTGTTTGAATTAAAGTGTTTAAAACACTACAAAAAATATATCAAGGTGTTAATATTTAATAAAATCAATAAAAAATAATAAAAAGATCAATTTTATTAATCTTTAATTTAGAATTTGAGGAATATTTTATTTACCATCAAAAGTGAAATGTTTTTAAAAAGTAGATATTCGGCCTGATTTTTGGCCGAATATTCTGTATTCGGCCAAATCACTATTCGTTACATCCTTAGTCATAAAGTAACATAATAAATTTTACCATAACAGTAAAATAACATAACGAATTTCCCTATGCAAGATGTGCAATGAATGCCAAAATGAAACTGGCGAGCCACATTTGGCGAATATCACGTGAGGATGAAATAACTCCACTGCAGCTTCCCTGCAGAAATTGGAATAGTTCGGAATTGCTTATTCATTGCTTCTTTATTTTTAAAAGTTCACACGATACTTTTTTGTGACGTTCCTGTAAGGTTTCATTTAGTGACGATAGTTTTGTAAGTCGGAATTAGAGTTTGTCCTGAATTTAGTTTGGTTTTGAGAATATATATATATATTATATTATACTGTTTTCATTATCTATTTGGTATATTTATCTTGCAAACTTTTCATTAAGATTATTTGAATCTTTCAAAATATTGTATTTTTTATAATTCGTTTAAAATATTTTTCTTCTCATTTCAGAGTAACGATAGCTGGCAAGCGGGCGAAAATGAACAGGTAGATTTTTGTCCTTTTTTTAAGTCCGATATTTGTGTATATATATATATATATATATATATATATATATATATATATAATATATAAGCATTATAACGAACAATTCGTAAATTTTCATGCTTTTAATTGATATTTAAATATTTTCTTTTTCCTCCTTCCTTTTTGAAGTCCGATACTTGTCGGACTTCAAAAATTATCACAAACGATTCGTAAATTTCCGTGCTTAAATTGATATTTAAATGTTTTCTTTTTCCTCCTCCTTTTTTGAAGTCTTGATATTTGTTTTAAAAAAACAAAAAAAAAAAAACATTATCACTAACAATTAGTAAATTTCCTTGCTTTAATTGATATTTAAATGTTTTCTTTTTCCTCCTCCTTTTTTGAAGTCCGATACTTGTAAAAACAAAACAAAAACATTATCACAAACGATTCGTAAATTTTCATGCTTGAATTGATATTTAAATGTTTTCTTTTTCCTCCTCCTTTTTTGAAGTCTTGATATTTGTTTTAAAAAAACAAACAAAAAAAACCATTATCACTAACAATTAGTAAATTTCCATTCTTTAATTGATATTTAAATGTTTTCTTTTAGTCGTAAATTATTCATTTGTGTTCAGTTTGCTGCATTGCCTTTCGTCTCTGCTACGAGACTACCGAATCACGAATGTATGGAGTGATAATTTAGCCTATGCTTAGCATAACGGAAACTGTCTTCCCTTTCTTTAATAAGGAACCTGGTGAAGTTTTACGGAATTCTTGTCAAATTTGACTGTTTAATTATGATCTTGGAAATTCGATGACTTTATTATTAATATATTTTCGTTTTTCTCGAAGATTCTTAGAAGCCTCTGAAATTTTAATCAAGGATATTAAAATTGGTTGGTGTTGCTCTTCCGTCATCTCCCTATCCTGTGCCTCCTCCACTGTGCATTTGAATATCGCACATCTATTCTCTGCAGATATCGTGGCTCATGGTGACTTTAGTTTAGAATTGGTTTTAATCCTGGATATCGCAATTCGAGTCATTCCTAACCATCGAGCGATTTTCATTTGAGTGTGGTCAACTTCAAGATGACCAATGATTTTCCATCTCAATCCATCGTCTAATTAATTCCGCGTAATAGATCACTCTTGCTATTTTTCTTTGAAGAAATGCCAGATTTTTGGACTTATCGGGTGTTATGTTTTGATCATCTTGGCCTCAATTTTATGTCTGAAAATATTTTTTCTCTGGATTATTTTGTCTTGTTACTATTGGCTCTTTCTTTATGTTGTTGCATGTACGCACAAAATTTTATTATAATAAACCAATTATTATTCGAGATATCACTGGCTTTAGGTTTGTAAATTTAGTTTTTGCCTAAGAAAGTATTTTCGTTTGTCTACTTGTGTTTAGAATGTGAAATTTCTCCCAACCATATTTATTTATTTTTTTTGTATTAAACCTTCAATTTTCAATTAGAAATATATGAACACTACGTCTTGCATATAATTTAAATCATCAAATCGAAGTTTCTTCATTAAACTTATAAGATTAAATGATTAGGAAGTTTGAATTTACACAGATTACAATTCAGTCCGTGTCATGAAAAATGTTCTTTGCATCACTGCACACTAATGAGTATTCCTTCCTTTGAAAGCTTGGCGTCGGAATATATCCGGACATAAACGATATCCTTTTCCTATTCTACAACAAGGCAGCGGGATAAACCGAACGTATATCTAATAAAATCCTTTCACTTCTGAAGTTTTAATCTAATTTCTATCTGGCGAGTTCTCAACCGATCTCCCCCTTACCTCACGTGTCAACCCCAGTTACGGGTACAGTGGGAAATTTCGTTAATAAACGAAGCCGCTGTGAAATTTTCGAAATGGAATAATGCGGCACCCGACGCCGATAAATGAATTCGCGATGTTCGGCAAATAGAGGGGGCGCGTTTCGATTTCCGAATGGATGCGGGCAGGAGTGGGTGTCTTTTTACCCTCTTCGTGCGCCACCCCCTTGTCCTCTTCGATTTGTGTTCGCACTTAATTAGAGCTCGCCTGCTTTCCCCGACTCTTAATTTTAAGCGGAACGTGCGTGGGCTTGTTTAATTACATTTGACGGTGTCGTCTCCCGCCACCCTCTGCTCAAAGAGATCGTCTGCTGCTTTCTCATTTTCATCACCCCCGCCCTTTTAAGCTTGGCCAGTTGGCTTGGGTGAAGTAAGCTATTTTTTTTTCAAGTAATTTTTTAAGCAAGCTTTTTTCCCCTGAGAACTAAGTATTCAAGATATCATCGTGTGTCTTGCTTATCATTTGTAAACGTTTATTTGTGGTTAAAAATGTTTAAGCTCTCTTAAATTTCGAACAATGTATAATGTTTTAGAGGGGCGGCTAATATTTTTAAGGACACGTGCCCCACTTTTGAACGCATGTATACGTACACAAAAAAATTTCTACCTCATATTAACCGCTTAACTTAAAATTCCAAGAATACTCGTGCGTCGAATTATCGCATTCTAAATTTAATCATAAAAAAAAACGATAATAACTGAAATTTAATCATTAATTAACTTTAAAATTTTACACGAAAATTACGTAGAATCTATAAACATCAAGTATTATAGGCCTTCTGAGATGAATGAAAACCAAAACAGAAGAGATAATCTTATTAGATAGCAAAGAAAATGAAACTGTCAAGGGGTGAAAGCATTCTACCTCTAGGCTTACAGTATAAAAACAAAAATTATCTACAAGCTCTCTTTATTTATTTATTATTATTTTTTTACTGACAAGTTTACTAAAGTTGCTAATACATAAATGTCAGGCGCTCTTTACTGTTTCTATTGAAAAAATATTGTGGAAAATAACTTCCAAAGAACGTTTTATATGTTAAAAAATCCCGACTGTATTCTAGTAGCTTTGAAGGCTAAATACCTGCTGAAGTCACGATTTTTTAATTTTATTTTTTTTATTGCCAGGTCATATGTCTTTCTTATTATCCTGTTCCAACGTGATCGCCGTTGTAACCTGGTTGTTATGTCGCAGTTTCGGAATCGGAGAATCGCTAATCCGAGACCCGCCGTGTATGCGGGGCTGGCGCACAATTGATTTGCCATCGACGGTCGAGCGTCTCTCTCCTAGTGTAGCGTTGTGACTGGAATGACGAGCCCCATCAAAATAACCCTCCTAGCTTCAAAATGGGTCGTTGATCTGACACATTATATTCCATTGTGATATTGTTCTGTGTGGAGAATTGGAAGCGCCTACAAACAGTCAAGCGTGGCAAACAACTGTAACGTCTTTCAGTTAACAGCGTGTCAAATGCATACCAAATAGGCGTTTGGAGAAAATTAGAGACGCGCTTTTATTTATAATTGGTTTTATTTGGCTTTTAACGCACAGCCTATTCAAGAAAAGTAGTAATATTAAGGTAACCAGGCAGAATAAATGAAGGAATAAACGGGACTACTTTGGCAACATTCCTTTTTAGGTTTTATTGACTCCGTATTAATATGTATCTTTGTCTGTCCTATTAACTTTATTCAACTGTTTAGCGGAGCTTTCTCAAAAGGAGACTTAAATATCGCCATCGAAAAGCAACCTCCTAGCTATCTGCTTGATTTGGTTGTAGAAAATAGAGATGTCAATTAGTACTCTAAAACTGTAAATTTTTGTCCTGTGTTCCATCGTATATAAAGAAGCAGTGAAATATTTCGGTTGCTTCTGTTTAAAATGAAAATCCTTTTTTGTAAATCCCCCTTTCAGTCTGTGTTGTAAAAAAAAAAAAAATGACGGGAGGCCGTCTTTTTCAAACAGCCGCTGGTGTTAAAGGTGTAGGACTACATTACTCGCGTGACTCTTTTCCGATTTTCAATTTTTTTTTTTTTTTGTAACTTCTGTTGTTGCCCTTTATCTCTAGAATAAGACATTAGTTATGTATTTAACATATGTATTTACCGAGATATAGAGGATCTCCCATGCAACGTTTTTTGTGGCGTTTTGGCGTGTGAATCAAATTTCTTTCCGAGACCCCAATGGGAGGAGCGTATGGTCCTACGTTAAAAGGCACTATATTTAGAATTAATATATTTTTGTTGATTTCGAGTAATGCTGTGCTTTACTTTGCTCTACGACACACCCCTGACTCCAGAGATAAAGATCTCCGGTTTAGTGATGTTATGCTGAAAATGGTACTCAATTGTTGCTAAATTCATCACTTGCTTAATCTCAACTAAAACAAGATAGATTGTATGTATAGGAATGAACGCATTACTTCAGGCACCAGACTATACTTAGATTTGGTAAATCTTTAACTTTGACTCTTGTCAAGGACAAGTTTAGCACATTAACGATTTGAATTAGGATTAAAGCAGAATTTCAATATGACCTCCAACAAAATGCAGTATTTAGCTTAATGAATAGTGAAGTCGTCCGTTGGTCATTCCAAGGTGTTGGAGGTCTAACTGAGTTACCAGAAGCAATGAAAATGTATCGTCTTTCGCTCTTTTTGGCTCTTTATAAAAGAGTCTTCAAAAAGGGTTGATGTCTAACCTGTTTCTTGATGGAACTGAGCGCATCAAAGTAAGTCGTGCAAATTTTGTTTACCTTTCAGTTCATGACAATCAGTGACGCAGGAGAAAGAATGAGTGTTCATTAATACAGTGAACTTCTATCACGAGGTCAACTCTCCGAGTTCTTTTCGGTTGGACTCTCCCATCCATCAACTAGGTGTCGGAAGGCGGCGAGTTGAATTCGTAATAATAATTTCCCTAATTTATTCCCTTTCAGCGGATTGAAATTCCAGGATTGCGGGCTGGGAGGATCGATCCCGGCGACTTCCGCCGCAAAGTGACAATTATAACCTCATAAATCAACCAGCTTTCTGCTTCCGGAAAGGTCCGCTTCCACTCGGAAATTTCCGCTTCGGAATTCAATAACGGATCAGATATTGGAAGGAGCTCTCATTTCCGACTGACTCTCGCCGGGCGTCATGCGTGCAAGTGGAGAGCTGCGTGAAATGCAAATGTGTGGCGAGTCTGGCCATGACGGATGGAAGTCCGACCTGAAGCCCCCTTCCTTTTCCTGGACCCTTTAGACGCTCGTGGAAAGTTTGCTTACAACTAAATGTATCCGTTTTTAAATGTCTGTGGTGTAAACTATTTCACCGCCTCTGATTAGAGCCCATATCTCTTAATGACCTCAGAAGCGACAAAAAAGATTAACAAACACTTTGACCACATAATGTGGTCTTAACAATTAAAATAATTGTCAGTTAATTATTGTTATTCCTGCCTGATCCCGCGCAGAGCATCTGCTCACTGTTATCCACGCATTTCACCGTACACCATGCCTTCCGAAGTTGATGAGGGGTTCATTGAGGCCGCAGGTAAATCTGACAGGTAAGGCTTGAAGAAAATTATACCTGCTAGTTAATGCGCGCAACAAATGAAGAGGATTTATTAATGAATAATATTAGAAAGAAAGATGTGTAAATATTTTTTGAAAGTCTCAGATGTCTAGATCTCAGTCCTAGCTGTCTCAGAGTCTTATCTCAAGGATTGAAAATAAATCGATTAAGCTATTAAAATACTAAAATGATGAGATAATTATGGGATGCAGAAGGCGGTAATGATAGCGAGTGAAAACACTCGGGGGGGGGGGGACTTTTCACTCAAGAATCGAACCCGTAACGTTGGGTTAGGAGCGTGATGCCTTGACAAATATGCTATCGGAACGCACAGCTTGAGACATGGGTTTTTGATTTCGACTACCATTCACATCGTAGTTTGGAATTTTAGATGGAGGGGAAGATTTGCTAAAAATTATTTGCAAGTGTTTGATAGTACTTATTATTAGAAAAGCTCAAGTCGCTAACTTAAACTATTTTGACGTTGCCATTCCCATATACTTCATTTCGAACTGATCGCTTTTGAATCTTTTCATCAAAAGTTTCATTACATTGAAAGAAATATTGTGAACTCTACGTCTTAAACTCATTTTTTGAGGGAAAAAGTTGATTTACACCAGAACGAATATAATAGCAGGCTATTCTTATGAAATTATGCCTAATATGGCGGAGCTACCGATTTTGTTTTGTAAACAAACCGATCGTTGCCATCGTTAGAAGAGAAATTAACCCTTTTTTGCGCCGCGTACCTTAGAGTTTTATATATAGATAGATAGATTTTGATATGGTAATGCGTCGTCACCTAGAGAGGCTGGCGTAAGTTCTCGCCCAATTTTTTGATTAAACAAAAGCCTAAATGTCTCAGTTTCTTATCTCAAACCATTACGAAGTGTCTTGACCTCTTAATTAATCATTAATGAATGAAATTAATTAATTAACAAATGAAATTAATTCTATCTAATAAGCCAAATGAATTTCTTCCGATCATTCGAGTAATAAAATGAATGCTTATTCATTAATATTTCTGCTAATGGTTACTGTTTTTATTTCGCTCATTTTACGAATTCAAAACTGTGTAGGAATCTCGTAATTATTGAAACAATCTCAGAAAAGACCATTTATTTTCTATTTTTCGCTAAAACGTTCATTTCATTCTTTACTGCGGGCTCATATACTGTAAATCATTCACTTTCCAAAATGAAGCTCGCTTTCTTGAACAGGATAATTAAATGTCTGCCGTAAAAATGCATGCAGGTTTTCGATGGTAATAGCCAATCAATAGGCGGCGCGCGAAAAGAAATGCAGCGGCGAATTGTACTTTCTTGTTCTCCCAACATCAACGAGCCAACCTCGTTAGTCGGGGAGCGAACCTTCTCGTTCCACATTGTTATTTGAGGCCCATTTGCATAATGCCCTTCCGATTGCCGCGCTCTTAAACGCTCATCCTCGATGGAAAATCAGCGCGACCATTAACCAGCAGCGGGGGGTGCGTGTAATTAATCTGCTGTGCCAGCATCGGTGAAGCAATTGCGCATTGTTGGTACATAATAACAGAGAGACGGGGGGTGTTTGTTTTGCGGGGATTGAGAGCGGTAGATAGCGAGGGGGATTTTCTCGTCGCTCTTCCTTTAAAAGGAAAGGTGCGACCGGCTTGTGAGTAAATGTCGTATGTTGTGACTGGAAATTAGTCCTGGGCTCAAATGGATGCCGGTTTTTCTTCTGCTTATGTTCTACTTCCAGTCTCTAAGCGGTGCATTGATGAATTGGAAAATCATTCTTCAAACCAGATTATTAGTACGGGATTGCCCTCCTCCTCGTCTTTTTTTAGCGTTTGCCCCCAAAAAGCGTACACATTATCAATAGCTTTTTTAAGGTTTCCTTCCCGCGAGCAACGTTCCCATGAGGAAAAGAGTGCCGTCCCTTTTGATATTGGCGGCAAACAGCAGGACAGTTGCACCTGGACATCGCTAACGAGACGGGCGCAAGAGAAAGGACTTCACACAGAGGGCCGCCACAATGCCGAGGAATCAATCACTGTCAGCGAGCACATTAGCGGTACCCTTTGGTGTCATCCCTGAATAGGCCGGTGGTGGCGAAACTCAAGAACTTTCCCAGAATAGGGGTTGACCACTAGGAAGGTGAGCTGTTGGTCAACGAGAGTACCATTATCCAGTGTAGGAAAAGGTAGGCGGAGCTCCACTCCCTGAAGGGGTCAATAAAAACTGGATGTTCGAGAGAACGGAGAACGGGGAGAAACGGATTAGGAGTCTCGAACTGGGTTTCAGGCTCCGGAGCACCGAAGAGAGCTGTGTGATAAGCTCGGATTGAAAGTCCCGAAGTAATTCGGACTTTGGTAAGCAACCCCGAGGAATCAGCATTCCCCGAACTCTCGACTTGCGAACACTCCTGGTAGTCTCGTGGATCGGTATCACGTTGATAGGTAGAAGCTATCCATCCTGGGATTAATATTCTTTATGGACTAAGTGCCCATGGAACTTTGACGTTTCGAACTATGATTTTGTTGATTGACTTTGTATATAATTATATTTAATCCAGACTTCTCTGCGAGAAGTGTCTCTTAATTATTGCTGTATTAATAAAAGTACTTAGGTCAACCTAAGCTTGAATTTATTTGGTCACGCCTAGGCGAAGACATTACACTTTTTACGATTTCTAAATATTGCCTTAGCTTTTAAACATTTGACCCCTTTTTGGTCGGCGCCGCATGTCATACGTTCGACTCTTTTGTGCCCGGACGCTATTTAAATCCGCATTTAAGTCAACGTAACAGTTGATTTTAAATGCAGAAATCATCTGAACACGCTTTAGTGCCTCGAGTATCCTTTGCCATCTTAAATAGATTGAAATAATCAAATATATATAAAATGGGTAGGGGCATTTAAATAGGAGGTTAAATAAAAACGTAAGGCAAGGGGTTAATCACGAGTAACTTCAGACAGATCTTACTGTGTGCAGGTTTCGAACGTTTTTGTATCTGAGGACGGTTAGCATCATTGCTCCAAGCACGAAGAATATCTTTACACAGATCATAGAACGTTAACGCCGTAGTGATAGTCGAGTACATTAACGTAGCTTAGCGATCTCAAATCACAGCAAAAATAATATATATATCATTACACACATGCGCAGCAGACAACAGCGCCATCCTCGGCATCGGATTAAGGCTTAGTTGCAACTTAGCTATTACGTAATGAATTAATAGCATGCGTCAAGGTTTTATAGCTCAAACTATATAATGCACTTGTAAAATAGAGTTATCGGTGTCATTTTTTTAGGGAGAGTTTATTCCAATCCTTGATAAATATTTTTTACAGCTCTGCTGGTTTCCAAATCAACGAACCGCCACTGGATACAATAGACAGCACGAGCTATCTTTTAGATGCTTCCTCAGGATGCTTTTTTTCTCTATCAAATTGTCAAATAGCTTGCCATCAAGTTCAATCTGTCTTCCACTGAAAATATTTTTTAATGTTGTTATCCACCGTTTGGTTATTTTGCGATTTCATCATTTTCATTTGTGATTTTTTTTTATGTTTAGCCGTTGCGTGATCCATCATAACAGTGTGTTTCATATCTCATGAAAACAATACTGAACTCTTTACCTACGAATTTATTTAACCTCCGTATTAGATGACCCATCTTATTTGGGACAATGTATTATTATTTCAGTGCGTATAAGGACGGACACCTGAAATACTTCAGTGTGCCCTAGTGACTGTTAATTAATTTATTACTTATCAGTAATTTAATTTACTTAATTACAGATTTAAAGATCAAAATTTCTGAATTCGTTGCACGAGGCAAACACGTTAATGTATGCGAAGAGATTTAGGAATTCTAGAGGAGCGTGCGATTTTCTTGTAAAGTAGAATCCCGGAAATCCAAAATTTAGGATAATCCGAACATCTTTTTTTTTTCCAATTTTCTGAAAAAAATTATACTGAAAAATAAGAATTACTAATCGGAACCAAAACTAATGCCTATTCTTAACTTAAAAGAAGTATTCGAATTAGTCTAATAATGGATAAAGCACCTTGATTGGTAGAAACAAACTCGGATATCTTCTTTTTACCCTCAATTTGTTTTCCACTGCACCGTGAGAATCGCCGCCTGCTCTTTCCGTACACCTTCACAAAGCTCTCAGAGTCAGTACTCTACTGCAGTCAGACATGACACTTTTCCGCGGAAACGCGGATTTCCGCTTTTTCGGCATCGAATTTAATCATTCTCGAGATCGATGCAAATCTGCATTAAAATTTTTGTTAATGTGTTGGGGGGGGGGGGGGTTGCTCACACAAACAATAACTGTGCGCCATGTGCACATTCAAAATAATGTCAGATTTGATAGATAAAAGATAAGGAAGAATGTATATTGAAACATATTCTTCAATTTAGAGTGTTAAATACAAAGTGATGAGCAAAAAGCAATGCGCTTTTGAATATTTTAGAAAAAAGCTTTTTTGCGTGATGCCATTGATAGTAACTAGGAGGAACTTGATAGTACGAAAATAGCTATGAGAAAAAAATGAAAAAAAAAATCAAAGAAAGAGAACAAAATTTAGAAAACGGAGGAAAATAGCAGACTGGAGCATGCAAGAAAACTTGAACTGTTAGCTCAATAAATGAGAAACAAAAGTCTGAATAATTATGTATAATCAAAAAGAGATTTTACATGGCCATATTTTTTAGTGAGATAATTTTTACCATAGTTTTTATTTTAACAAACTTTTATACGTAACTCATTTTTCACCCATTAATTTTCTTTTAAAAATAATTCTACAATATTTTTAATATCTCAAGCACTTTTTGTATAAATTTATACATTTATTGTCCAATTAATCAGACTTATTTTACCTCTCGGTGTTTACGTTTGATACGATTCCGTATTTATGAAGTTCAGCTTTTTTTGTTCTAAGGATGTGTCATGTCTGTGCAGTGGTTCCCAACCCTTTTTGTTGGGCTGGCCACCCAAGTAAAAATATACAAACACATATACAGTACACTCCCGATTATCCGGGTTAATCACCGGGAGGGATCGCACGGACAATAGAAAAATACGGATAATCCGAAAACTCCTTTTTATTAAAGAAAAAATCAACATCAGTACAAAAATATAAAAATTACTTACATTTGCATGCTGTATAACATCCAACTAGAAATTTTCCTTTTAACATTTAATGCTTTAAATATCTGTTATGCGTCTTTGCTTCTGCTGTTTGTTCATCTCTTGTATATCGACACATCTTTTACGAACCGCAGTAATTTCACCGTAATCAAATCCTCTTTGTCCCATATAACCTAACAAAGTTTCCACAGATTGTAGAGCAGCAGAATGAGAAATTGTATTTCCCTCATGTAGTACATCTTCTGCATCAGTACTAGCTGATTCTCCATTATCACATTTTTAAAGGATTTCTGATATTTGTTTTAACATTTAAAACGTTTCGTTTTCGTTTCACACCACTCATTTTCACCAGAAAAAAATTTCACGCTACTAACTGACGATAAACAAGACGCAAAAACTAAAGGAACATGTGCGAAAGTTAAAGAAGACGAAGAAGTTAAAGAATGACGTGTCAGGGAGAAGCGTGTTCGTACGAGAATGAGCTAGATGATTCATTTCTCGGAAAATTGGGGGTTGAACCGGTAGAGATTGCACGTGGAGGAAAAATTACTGATCTTCAGCCTCCTCCGTCACGGCTCACTAGTTTCACGGAATGAATCTCTCTATCGAACATTAACATCGATTTTACATGCATGATAAGCCTGAAAATGTTTCTCTGTAACTTTCTTTGTGAGTCCGGAATGAGCACGGATAATAGAGAGTATACTGTATTTATATAAATGTATTATATGCACGCATAGGTCAGTAATTAGTAAAGCTTACTGTAAAAGGATTAAAAATATATTGTTTTATGAAGCAAAAAATTAGTGAATCCCCCCTGACTTCGACTCTTGACTTGCGAACCGCAGCCCACTAATGAGTGGCCGCGACCCATGGGTTGGGAACCGCTGATCTACTGCATTTGGTATATCAAGAGTATTTTACCGGATAATCCGAATTCCTCGGAATCCGAACGAAGATCAGACCCAATTAGTTCGGATTCCTGGGGTTCTTCTCTACGTGTTTTTATAAGTAGATCTATTTTAAAATTTTAGATTATTTTTTATGGAAAAAAACAACTACAGTAGAGTCTCCCTACAGCGAATTTCTCCCTATAACGAAATTTTTAATCGGAATGTTAAATAAGATTCAAAATATTCTCCATATAACGAAGTGGTTGTCTCCGTATAACGAATTTTTTCAGACCTTTATCTTTTCGATTTTTGTCATTTTTGAAGAAAGTTGCTAATTTCTGTGCAAACAAATCGCTCACACGTGCCTGTTTCTGGAACCACTTGCATGGTTCATTCCAGCGATAACGCTTAACAATAGAATGCTATGTGAAGGGTAATGCATTTGTGGGGACCTGGGTTTCTACAGAGGGAGCAGCATTTCTACGAGTCAAGATTCCCAGAATCGGGGTGGAGGGGGGATGGAAACAGCAAATGGATGTGACAATACGCATTTTATGTTTATCCGTACTAATACAAATTATTCTCTAAATTGGTGAATTATCTTCACTTTTGAGCATTTTGTTTATACAATAAAAATTAGTATAATTTTAACAAATTTATAAAAAATATTACTTCATTTTTAATTGAAAGTCATAATTAAATATTTTTGAACTTATCGCACATACTAAAAGGTTTGTAACTAAGTAGGCAGTTTACTTAAATAACTGCAAAAATCTCTAATCTCCGTATAACGAAATTTTCTCTACAGCGAATTTTTCAACTGGAACCAAGCGATTTCGTTATAGGGAGATTCCATTGTATTAGCATTAAAATGGAGATCACTTATTGAAACTTTTATACAGCAGCTTTAAAAGAGCACTTTTTATTTTAGGAATAATTACACATGAGCTAAAATGTATTGAATTATGTAATAAGGGAATTGAGTTGTTAGAAGGTTATTGCAGTTAATATGTAGTCTGATTTCGATTTCCTGCTTGCTGATAAAAGTTAAACTTTGAATCGTGAAAATCGGTTATTTTGTTGAGTGTTTTTTTTTTTTTTTTTTATTTTGGTTTTTATTTTTGAACCTTTTTTTGTTTTAAATGGGTTTTTTTTTTTTGTTTTTTTTTTTTTTTTTTTCATTAGCTTATGATTTTGAGCCCGAATTGTGTTTTTCTTGACATTTTCTTTTATCTTAATCTTATCTTTATTAAGAACTCTTATGAATTAAAACTAAGAAATCGTTCTCAAACATCAAAACTCCACAGAGTCAATTAAAATGTCAAAAACCTGGGGAGAAAGTGGAGTAAGGGGAGTGGGAAATATCAATTTTTGCTTAAATTTCGAAATTCGCAAAGATGTCAAGACTGCACTAGTCTTGAAGTTGCGACTTATTCTTTAATAAAGAACTTGCTTGGTTTATTTTTTTTTTATCTCACCCCCTTATGTTTTGAGTCCATATTATTTTTATTTTACTAGTGATCAATATTCCTAGCTTAGCGAATATTTTAAGCTTACGGTACTTTTTTTTTCTTGATTCTTGCATTAGGAATTTGCACGCACTAAAGAATATTTCCGAGAAATAATTTATTATCGTATGCAAAAAGTCCTCCGAAAAAATTCTTTGATATGAAAAACAGTGGAATCTCGTACTCGTTATTTCTTTTGGCGGTGGCGACCTCCCCACAGTTCTTTTATTATTAGTTTTTGAAATTGTGCTGTACACGACAACCATACATCATAGCAACGCATATTTTCTGGAGTAGCTCGTATTTTCCTACATTTCGTTGGCCTTTGTAAAAAATGGTTTCAAGAAAACTTCGTCATCATTACTGCAGTTGTAAACGGAAGGAAAAATCAAATTAAAACGCTTCTCACTTCGACAGTATTCTTATTTTCAACTTGCTTGATAACTTCTGCATTTACAACAACCTTTTATTTTAAAATCGTAACAAACTGATAGCGTTCCTTTGTTTCACGGAATAGTAGGTTCCTTTTTTCAACCAGAATAGTGTACTTGCAGTGAAACAAGCTTTACAGATTCGCTGTTTTGGGTTACTAATGCGTTCTTTTTAAGAATTGATATTTAAATGTGCATCTGGATTAATAATGATTAAAAAATAACCGAATTTCCATCAATTGGCGAATTTCCCTTTTTATATGTTTTTAACGTTGTTTCGAAATTATTCTTTTCCCACTTAGTGTAAACAGTTCCTGTTTCTTTTAATATTTTCACTCCGTGAGGAAAATATGTATCGAATTTAAAACGAAACAACTTGTCGAAAATAGGTTGAAGTTCTTTTATTAAAAAAAAAAAAAATCTTCTAAACAGTACTATACATTTTAAAACTGCTTTAGCGTCGTTGTTTGATATTTTTTTAGTACTGTGTGTGAAATGAACTAATGTATAGTTGTGACCTTTTTTTATATTATTTAGAATCTTATCTATACATATTCGATGATTTATTATTTCGATTTTTTAAAAAACGTATTCGGTTGTAAGATTAAGATTAGATATTAAAAAACGACTTGAGTGCATTTAAGCAGAAATAAAAAATTTCCATGAAAAAAGCTTTGTGTCATTAAAGCTCTATTGAAATCTTTTTTTAAAGAATCGGACGTTTTTGAATTACACAATTAGAACAGCTATACAGACTTCTTTATTATTTAAAAGACTTACTTTAAGATATTTTATTGTCTTAGGCTGGTTGAAGATAAAAATATTTTCAAAAAAATCATGAGACAATAAATAAGAGATAGGTACTAATAAATTGGTAAATATAAAAGCTTCTGTGCCACGATGTGCTTGTGTGTCGAACCAGTGACAACTCAGTTTAACAGTACTTAACCCTTAAGAGTGACAGTTTTTTTGCTACCTGATAAGATGTCCCCTCCTGTTTCGGAAAGGGGCTGTCGTTTTCATTCATCCAAGAAGGCGTAGAATACTTGAGATGCGTATGGATTCTACGTAATTTTTGTGTCAAATTATAAAGCTAATGAATGATTAAATTTTGGTGTATAAGCCTAAAAATGTGATAATTCGACGTACTTCAAAATGACGGGCGCGACCGTTAAGGGGTTAAAGAAACTACGAGAGACAATACCATCGGTGAATGATGTCATATATGCTTCTAAGCTACTACTTCTTACTACTGTACACTATACGCAATAAAAGTAAGCATTTTTCATTTTAAATATGCAGTTTGCGTTTTATGTATATTGACAGAATATTAATATTGGTTTTAAAATTATGTTCAAATATACCAAGAACTTTGAAATGTGCGAGGATCGTATTCAGGATTATTTCACCAAGCGTGTCGATACACCCCGTAGCTTCTCCGTTGTATCAATTCGAATTGCCATTGGCTGCAGACTACTAGAATATGAATGCTGACATCCGGCAAGTTGGCCACCTGAGTGATTGTGTCTATGAGTGCCACTCTCATTGTGACTTAATAAAAACTATTGTTGTTTCATAACAAAAAATGGTGCACCTCTTTTTACTTCATTATGTGTGTGACTGCTGCACATTTTATTTTCAAGACAAGAAGAATTTTAAAGAGCAACTTTAATTAATTTCCTCGGCAAATTAAAAAAAACAATTAAAGAAACCCTTCTCGCTTCGAAGAGCAGCCTGATGGGGGGATCTAATTTTTGTCAGGTGCATCTCACCCCCCCCCCCCCTCCTGGCTGTTTTCCTACCCTTCCGAAATCGGGAGGAATCTTCTAAATGAAGCACCCTCTGTTTTTTAAGCGACCCTCTCTTGTTTCCGAGCTCATTAGCACCCTTCTCCGAGTCCTAATAGACTGTCCATTAATCCGGCCCCTTTCCTTACCTCGAACAGGTGTCAGCCGCAGCGCGCAAGATGGATGGGGATGCATGTTTAAAGGACGGAGGACATTCCTCTCGTAATGGAATGTAATGATAATGAAGTGTGGAGCTGTTGAGCCACCGACCCCGCGAATTAGAGTGACAAATGTTGCGTTGGGGAGGGAGGAGGCGAAATGGGGAGGGCGCAGGGAAATTAAACTGGAGTTTGTTTTGGTGTGCCTTCGCTCCGCGGAGATTCCTTCAGGAAATAAACGCTCATAATTTTCTGCCGTCTGGCTGCTGGAGAGCGGGCGAGAATTCATATTTTTTTCCGTTTTTGTGGGTCCGTTTTGCTGTGGAGTGGTAGCAGTAGCATCCCGGGGACAATTCTTGGGGTCTGGCTTCAATGGCGTGAAAGTTGATCTGGAAGTAATTGTGTGTACATTTATTGAGGAATAAATTTATGAAGCTTTGGGAAGTTAAACGTTAATTAAATCTTAATTAAATGTTTTGAATGCCATCGACAACGAAGTGAAGGGAATTTTCCGAGTTCCGCTGATTCAGCGAGAACCGTGCACCTCCACATAAGAATTAATATGAATTTAAATATAGCTTTAAATTTTATATAGGAAAAAATACAAAAAGAGGTATGAGGACATTTCCTTGCAAAAAGAATTCTGCGAAGGAAAAAAATGGGCTCAAGAAATATAAAAATTTGTAAATTAGTGAAGATAAAGGATCTGTCCCTCGATATGAAAAAGAAAGCGTACTTAAAGTTGAGGTAAGAAGTAGATGGACAGATTTGGTATTAATTAGGAGTTCACACAAATAATAATCGCCATGCGCACAACACAGCGCGTTTTAGGAGTGTAGGAAATAATATAGGGATATTTAGAAGGTGTCTCAGATTTGCAACACAGTGAAGGCCCAGAACACACACGCGATTTGTGTCAGACAAGACATTAGCGGCAAAAGCCGAAAAAACGATTAGCGGCTTGAAGTTCATTGATAGCAGTTGGGTTATACACACGTACCTCCCGTCGAGCTGCTATGCCGGATAAGTCATTAACGACAGTTTTGATCATTACTTCTCCCTAAAGTCTTAGAGAAATCGGAACAGAACCGGAGGTAAGTGTATGCTACCCAACTGCTATCAGTGTACTTCAAGCCGCTGATCGCTTCTCTGGCAGTTCGTGTTGCTAATGATTTGTCCGACACAGATCGCATGTGTTTACGGCATCAAGGAGTCGACGCATCTTTTCTTATCTTTTGTAAAATCATCGGAAGATTAGTCCAGGATGACACAAGGCTTCTTTCAGAAACTGGATGTAATAGAGTCGTAAGCAGGAAGATCCTGGTGAAGTTCGTTACAAATCGGAGGTTTTTTTTTTTTTTTTGTATGGGAAAGTTTGCCCAAATATTGAATGTCACCGAAAGCAGTTTTTTATATATTTACTTCAAATTAATTATTTTGTAGCTTTATTTTGTGAATTATTATATGAATCAAATTTCAATATAATGTTTTTACTTTGAGTTTTTTGAGCATATTAGAGTTATTCGGTCAGATTTTAATTGAAATATAGTTCGCAAATTATTTGTAGAATATTT
The DNA here is from genome assembly GCA_013235015.1 of Araneus ventricosus. Taxonomy (NCBI): domain Eukaryota; kingdom Metazoa; phylum Arthropoda; class Arachnida; order Araneae; family Araneidae; genus Araneus; species Araneus ventricosus. The sequence continues at coordinate 1,776,579 of BGPR01000030.1, read as the reverse complement.
CTTATGTCTAAAGCGAAAAAGAAGGAACTCAGTTCCCAAAAGAAAACAATTTCAAATTAACGTTTGGCTTAACTGGCTACATGATTTGCATTCCTTCCACCGTAGCGTGTACTCGCATTGCATTTTATGAATTTTACGTATAAACTAAAAGAGTTGTTTGTTATTTATGCTTCATAGTTTAATTAAGACTGTCCGCTTCAAAACAGCGTATAAATCTAAGCGTAATCTTGCTCATGTTTGAAAAACAGAAAGTGGCTTTATTTGTGTACTGAAAAAAGCAATAAAGAGGGAACCCTCTCTAGATAAGCATTAATATTCGCGTGTTCTTTCTTTTAAACCATGTTTTGTCAGATAATAAATTACCCCCACTTATGGTGCGTCGACGTAATCCAATCCATTTGCAATAATCTCAGTTTACTTGTGCCAATATGTTCACGCTCCGCTGCCTTATAGAATTAATTTTTCTGCTAAGCGCCGTGGATTTCTGCTCTCTAATAGAAAAACTTTGCATTCGGGGATGATTTTGCCTAAAGTTTGCTTAATGGACAAATAACCTTCTCTCTCTCCGGCGACGCCGTTTTAATTCTTTCCTCTTAAGGCCTCGAAAAGAGTGGGAGGGCACCATCTCGCTCCCCCCTAATGTAATTTTCAGTTCCGTCAGCGTCACGCTTCGCTCGTTTGTTTGAGCTCTCTTCCGTTCGCTCCGCTGAGCGCCCACACCTCCGTCTTCTAGGGGGATAGGGGAGGCCCCTTTCGTAACAGGACTTCCGCGGGATCGTGTTCATTGGTCCGGCTTTCGGTAACGGTCGGGCTGCTTTTATTTTAATCATTTCTTTGAAATGGAAGTCTTCTTTCGTCCTTTTTCCGCTGTTGGGTTTGGATGCGATAGATACCCTGTTCCATTGTGCCCCGAATCGAGTGTCGTGGAACGGAACAGATTATACTGTTTGATATCTAGTAAATTTGAGGCATTTTTGGATGAAATGAACTATTTTACAGACTTTCTGGATCCGTATTTCAGTTGTATTTGTAATCTTTACTAGGCGCCTTCGGCAACCAATATGTTCCCCCGTAATATTAATAGCCTGTAGCTATACTTGCAAAATGGCGTAATCGGTCCAGTTGTTAAGGCTGAGGGACTCGGACAACATTTTATTTTGTGATATCTCTCGGAAATAGGGGAGGGGGCAGGCGACCATTGATGACGTATCTAGGAGTCATGAGCAATTGACGAAATCGGTCCGGTGGTTGCGGCTGGGGGACTCTTGTCAAGGTTTTTCCCTATTGAGAATGTACAGTGAAGTAGTGTTTTTGAGATTTCTTTTGGAAACGGAGGGTAGTAGGAGACAAGCAACCATTCATGACGTTTGTAGGGGTCATGAGCTTTCATATGAAATAAAAACTAGCAAAATTGGCCCAGTGGTTGGAACTGGAGGACTTATTCTTTTGTTTTGCAAATTATTTTGAATATATAGATTCTCCGGAGTTGCTTAATTAATTTTTTTCTGAAAGTAATTTTCTGTCAAACTGAGCAGCAACTTCCCCCCCCCCCCCAAGATTTAAATCAAAATTAATCTGTTCATTATGGCAGGTGTGGAGATCCTTCTGATACACTTCGAGAATATTACAATATTATTTTTTACAGTTGAGCTGGAACCTCTTGGGGGGGGGGGGGAGACTTGCTTTGGAGGGTTGCTACTTTAACATGGAGCATTTTTTTCTCTTATATATTTATTCATTATTTTCTTTTTTAAGAAACCTTCCTCGTGTAAAACAGCTAACGCAAGTCTCGTTATTTAATGAAGAAACGTTTTCCTTTCCATACGTGTAGCGCGATTAGTTCACTTTTATGGATCTCGGAAAAAAACGTCGAATCTGCCAGTTCTTTATTAATGTAAAAATTTATTCAATCGACAAAAAATGTTTGGCATTTTTAAGAAGGATTCCATTTTTTATTTGTTTCATTTTTACCCTTTTCCTGGAAACTTATGTTACGTGCCATTTATTCATATTGAAAACCATGTGTTTTGTGGATGTCTTTATTGTTCTGAAAATTTACTTCTCGAAGTATGCCAAACAAACTGTGTTTTCAAGGATAACATATAAACTTTAACGCCAAGGAATGTTCACATCTATCTCTGGGGTTTGATAGTCCGATCGGGAGTAATCAACCTGTGAACTAGTGACGCCGTATGTATGCGTTCTTTAAGGCTGTCTTCGCGAAAAAATGAAGCGAAGGGCTCCACTGAACCCATCTTTTGGGGTAGAAAAAATTTGCTGATGATTACAAAATTTCATATGATTGTTACAGAAATATTATTCTACAATTAGTTGAAAGCCGTTTCTGTATAAAAATTATACGAAGGTCAAAATAAATACGCAAAGATGGTTAGAATTAATAATTACGAATGTATATTTCTCTTTGGAAAAAAACGTGTAACTAGTTTGAAACTCTGTGGAGATCTATAAAGTACCTTTTTCCCCAATATATTGCAGTATTTTGTTTACATCGATACTTTATTATAATTATAAACTGAATAAATATATTGAAATCATTAAAATACTCTTTTTGTTCGCTAGAGGGCGCTGCATCTGATTCAGTCGAATCAGTGAAGAAGTGAAATTTTCAGGTTTGGCGGTTTTTTCACTTGCCGGTTTGGTACCTACCAGATTTCCTTTCGCCAATTTAAAATATAGAAACCCTGTTTAACCACATGGGGTCAACGCTGAAAAGGGACTTGCTTTTTTCTGGGATGTGTATGCTTGAGAGTAGTTGATCCTGGTTTCATTGTTATAAAAAAGGGCTTCTGTTTGTATTTACGTGGGTCTCCGTCCGCGCTGACCGCGATTTTTTTTTTTTTTTTTTTGCTATTACTGAAACAATATTTGTTAGATAATTTGATATATTCCGAAATGTAATTAATAACTCGTACGCAGCTATACACTTAGGAGCTAAGGTAATTTTAGTTTTCCCTTTTGATGTGATTTTCAAATAAAAACTGAGCTAGTTACAATCAATTGCACTCTCATATAATGCAATAATTCATTTTAGAAAAATGTATCATAATTTCTTCTACTATTATTATTCAGGATGGTAACAATTTTATTACTTTTTATTCAAATTCAACGAATATTACATACAAAATTATTACTTAGGTCGTTAAAAATTGTGATAGACTCACAATCGTCAAAATTAAGCGTGCCCAAATAGTTTTTCCTATTTAAGAAATATTATTTTGACAATAGGATACTTATTGGAGTTATACATTTTCTGAACTTCAAGCGGGGATAGGAGGACCGATGGCGTGCCGCGTATGTACTCATATGGAATCAAAATTTGATTAAATTAATCACTTAACAAGAAATTAATTTTGAAAACATCAAAACACTGTACTGTCATCGATAATACAAAATTTTAAATCTCTTAATTCAGTCGTAGGTTAAAAGGACGAAGCTAGTACGGCTAGCACATCTGAAATCGGAATAGCAGTTCTTTGTCATCTGCATCCATTAGCAGTTAAATGCAATATAGTCCATAATATAACTTCGAAACTCCTCGAATCCTCGTTCATCCAGCAATTCAGATCGACTCTTATTGTATTAACTGTTTTATTAGTTTAGTTTATTTAATATATTTGCGTTCCATTTTGAAACAACAGGAGGGCCACATCGGGATGCTTCTAAACCATGGTCAGATGTCGAGGACGATACCTGGGCCGATACCTTCCTCTCCGAACTTTAGCACCACATCAATGATAGGAAGTTTGACCATCGATTCCTTCGTTGACCAGATTACACTAGGTCCACATATATTGCGGTTCTTAGATGGAATCAGGTTTCGTATCATCGACCGATCCTACACAGAATTGTAACATATCCACGCACGATTTAAGAATTCAAAACAAAAGAATTGACATTGTAATATATTTTATGAAGAAATAAAACAATTTTCATTGTAACCTTAGTTTCATTTTATTCCGCCAATTTAATATACATTAGTATTTCAGAAAAACCAAAGAGAATTGAGAGTAAATTCGAGAAATAAAAGAAAATAGAGTGTAACTTCGAGAAACAAAAGAGAATCACCAGTAACTTCGAGAAACAAGAGTATCACGAGTAACTTCGAGAAACAAAAGACTAACGCGAGAACAATGAGAAACTTCGAGAAACAAAAGAGTCACGCGAGTAAAGTAGTCCTACTCCTTTAACATCAGCGGTTGTTTGAAAAATACAGTCTCTCGTTATTTTTTTTTTGTCCCGACTTGAAAATATTTCTTGTTTTTTACTTATCTGTAATCAACAATATTAAATAGAAACTTAAGTAGATTTAATTTTATTAAAAAAACTTCAGAAAAATCCTTTATTTCAAATTTTAATTCGTATGAAAAATGCCATTCCAGTTTTGCAAATATAGATGAATCTGTCTAAAAAAATTAGTAGAAAAATATATTGTTTATATTTTCGCCTTCATTCTGATCTTTCTTTTAAATATTTTTTCTGTATTTACACTGGCGTGAACCTTATGTTTTAGATACTTAAGCTATGACTCGGAAACAAAATTTAATTGAATAAATAAAACATTTTTGGCAACTTTTGAAAGAAAAAATTTAAAAAATATTTTGATGTAATAGAGTCGGATGATGTGTGGCTAAGAATATATAACCATGAGCTGTGTAAGTATTTGAACTATGCTGATGTTATTAAATTTATAAAATTACATAGGATAGGATGGGCAGGTCATATTATTCGTATGCCAAATAAGTGCACACCTAAAAAGTTCTTTATTGCAAAACCAATAGATAAGCGTCCTATGTCATTTCTAGCCACGCGCCTTATAGACGTGGAACTTTCCTCCACCTCTCCAACACCTAAATTATTTAGGGTTGAAGTTATTCTCTATAGACAAAATAATCTTTTTTAAAATGAGGAAAACCTATTAGAGTATGATAACTTTTGATTTTACGTTCATCGCATTGATTAATATTATAATTAATATGATTTAATATACATAACTGGATGAAACTTTGCAATATGGAAGTTACTCCAAAATGTTCATATAGAGATATAAGTGCTTTCGCAAAATATTACAGAAGAAAATTGTGATACTATATTAGCATGAACTTCAAATTTTAATGGAATAATTCTCTAACACATTGTCAAGTATTCTATAAGTTATATAAGTTTCGTATAATTTCGTGGAAAAATTTGTATATTATAAGCAAAAAAAAATGCGAAAAAATTTGGGATTTTTAAAGAAAAGCCATTAGTTAGCATGCTTATTTACCAGAATAAACTTGCTATTTGTACAAAAATCCATGTAAGCAATGTCCATAGCAAATAAAACCATTGAAGAAATTAGTAAACCATTATCACCCTTCTGTGGAACGATGTGAGCCCAGAATTTTGTCGTTTTCATCAATTTCCAGTGGCGGCAATCGCTCCACTGCTTTTTTAGGAAAAAATTAAATTTTTATATCATTTTCCCTGCCTAAAGCTAGGAATACAAAAAAGCAACAGTGTTCGGAAAACTAGCTAATTTTTTAAATAAATTTTTAAATTTTTACCCCTATACAGTCCCCTATGCAGTTGGTCTAGTCTTTCCTGAGAAGCTCTAAAAAGTGTGAAAATCCGAAAGTGTCTGGGTACTTTTGATCATATAAGTGTATCTTACAAATATTATAGTAAAGGTGAAAGAAATTTGGGTTGTGTTAGGAGGTGTGGAGACTTGGCATGAGAATTAAATCAAGAGAATATCTTCAATAATTTTAGAGGTGTGCGGAATGCAATTATATATTTTTATTAAGTCCCCCATCCTCTCCCAAGTGAGTGTTATTTTGGTTTTAAACCAATTATTAAGCGTTTTAGTGGTTTGATTGCAGAAAAGCGAATTTGATTTTTTTTTTTTTTGGTTATAGATTGCTTGTTATTGCTTTTAAATAACACGAAATTCTAAACAAGGAAGACTAATATTATTGATTTAAATTTTAATTCAGTACATTGTCATTATAGAAGCATAAAATACTGTTATCGAAACATTATTTGTTCAGGATTTTCAGATAGGGAAAATGAAAAGGCAATCATCAGGGAATATGCGTTTTTTTTTCTCACTAAGGTGGACTGAAAAACTAACTGGAGAAAAATTTCTCAAACAATTTTCTGACAGAACGGGAATTTGACTGACCTGCTCTCAAACCAGAGCCCGCCCCTCTTGCCTAAGGCGACGAAGGGGTTCTCCTCTTTTTGTAATGTGAAAGAACTGTCCTTGCGGTTTTTTTATGAGGGTAGGGAACCCGTAGAGTTATTTTCAGGTGCCAGAATGTACCATTTATTTCCTTCTTGGCAAAAAGGCTAAAAATTTGATGAAAAAGATGACGTCACAGCCTAGTAAACTTCAGCGCCATCTCTTGGGAAAAGGCGTTTTTTAAATTCTACGAAACAAGCCTTAACTTACGTAATAAAAATGCAACCTATTATTCAAGGGGTTACGAATTCGTCCAGATAGTTCATGAAAAATTTCAGGTCTTCCTTACAGAAGTAAAGAAAGATTATTTAATAATGCAAATATTAAGCTTCGCAACTGATGAATGATACTGGATTATAGTTTTTTGCAGATTTTCTAGAATTGGATATTTTATTGTGATTGATGAACGCTGAACAGTCATCGTAACACGTTATCACTGTTTTTTTACTTTCTCGTATACGAAACATACAAAGAGAAAGTGTTGTAATCGTCAAAAAATTCGAACTCGAGATTTTGATGAATCTCCACGTTTTTAGACCTCCCCGAGTCCGAAAAACACAATGTTGGAATTGTGTGTGTCTATTTGTCTGTGAGCATGATAACTCGGAAAGTATTAGAGCTACAGGGATGAAATTTGGTACGCGATCTTTCACATAGTTTGTAGATTTCTATCAAATTTTGGGCGAAGTCCGTCTACGGGAAGTCTGTCCGTGTTCATATGAACACTATAACTCAAAAACTCAAATAGCTAGATGGATAAAATTTGGTACACAGTTTTATGATCAGGAATGTAGATCCCTGTCAAAATTTGAGCCATATCCGTCAAAGGGCTATCTGTCTATAGCGTCTGACTATCTGTCGGTATGTATAATCGCATAATTGTGAACACTTTAACATAGATAAATGAAATTTGGTATGTGGTCTTCTAACGTTAATTGTAGATTTATGTTCAATTTTTGTTTCAATCGGTTAAAAAAAAGGCGTTGAAATTGCATATTCACTTTTCTTACTATGACGCAAGGCCATTTTGCGTTTTGGTGAGCGCTTGGCGATACTCGTGACCTTGGCGCGCGCTGAAGGAAACTCGTAGATAGCCATTGCATTCTGGGTTACAGTAGGTTCGAATTTTTTTATGCACGGGGGATGGGAAATGACTCATTTTTGTGAAGTACACAAGAAAGTTCAGGGGAGACCACTCCTCCTGGTTTTAGAGATGAACGTTGCATCAATTATGTACATAGTTATCGTTAAGTTATTGCGTACGAATTTTGAAAAATTAACGTAAAATTGAATGTTTCCCTTTGAAATCCATTCAGTTTGACCTGGTTTCTGTATGGCTTTGTGCCGCAGGAGCCTGTTTGTAGGCTATTCTGCGCCAAACAAGTGTTTATTTTTTAAGGTAAATTCAGAAAGAAATTCGTCGGTGTCCAATAAAGTATTGAAACAAAATGAGCCAGGTAATCAATGAAATCCATTCGGAATCTGCGAGCGCTAGAAAAACCAACATAATATGTCTTGGCAAGTGGATGTTTCTCTTTTCGTGGCAAATTTTTCAGACGCAGTCGCATAGAAATCATTCAAGTTACCAAAACAGACGCCGTAACTTTAACTGAAGGCTTCGCTTGCACCCCCCCCCCCCCCCCGCTTTGTCTATCCGTATCTGTTTAATGGGCCATCCGGGGGCCATCGGTTTATTATCCATTCCGAAATCGATACCCGCTGTCCGGCAGGAGTTAAGTCCGTTATCTGGATGCAGTTACGCTTTGTGTGCGAATGGAGGTGGGGAGGAGCTCTTCGATAAGCGAAGTGACTAATGACTCGTGCGCTCTCGCTTTTCCATGCCGAAGACATTAGCACTCATTTCGCGAGAGGACAAAAAACGCAGCATTTCGAAAGGAACAAGAAAAGGGTTGGTGCCCGTAAATGGCATTCTAAACTCGCAGTTTTTTATTCGCGCGACACATCCACTTGTCATATCCCTGGAGTCATTTGCGAGAAGTAATTCTGGCTCCAGCTCATATTTTTCTGCGAGTCTTCTGGAAACGATGGCTTTTATTTTAAAATTCATAAGATGCTGCAGCGTTGCATTGATGATGATATGCACCGTCATTAGTTTGAATGCGCTCATAAACTCTTGATTTTCTGTTGACAATAAAAGGAGCAAATTTTTGGGATTTGATTTTGAAAGAAGTCGCGAAAGATTACTCGCGGTTGGAGTATTCTGCTGGTATTTAAAGTTGATGACTGGATTAAATAATGTATTATGTAGCCTCTTTACTGGATCCAGTTTAGATTATTTCTTATTTATGAAGTGCATTCTACATTAATTTCTCAATTAAAAGGTTTGATTGCTAACTGAGTGAATGAAATAAAACCAGTCTCTCCGAAACATCTCATGAATCAGCTCAACTTACTCTGATGATGTGATAATGCTAAACGAGATTGATTAGAGTGAAAGTATGAAACACTTTTGCAAATTGTCCCATTCTCCTGTTTTATTAGTAATAAATTTGTGACACGTTTTAATTTCATTGACATATTGTACAAGTGTAATGTTTTAATTTTTCCATTGTGATTTTAAAGGCTAATTCTTTTTGCTTTTAATTCGAACGTTAGTGGTGTTTCTTTTCAAAGAAAGGAGTATCGATGTTCGACGCATAAGAGCCATATGTGCCCCCCCCCCTCCGCGCTCTTAACAAGCGTTAACTGTTGACGTAACGTAGTACCTCAGCGTAAAATTGTATTTCATCTCGTTTCTCTATCGATTGCTTTGCGAAATACAATAAATTTAATTTTTCTTCCGTCTTCAGACTTACCGCGGTAATTGTTGAAGGTAGTGAACTTAAACTCTGAGTATAAGTTATTAAAGTGAAAATAATACGAGAGTCATGGTATTTCTTGTATTTGTGTTGCAAACTTCGTAGAGAGAATTGGTGTGCGTGAAGTTGGTGTTGTGTTATTAATAGAAATGACGAGAAGTAATTCAAAATATTTCCTGCAATCTGTAGTATAGTCTCTACAATCTGTACTCCTTCTCCCCGAGTATATGGTATGTATATACAGGCTGTCCACTCAAATCATGGCCGAATAGTTCCTACTAGGATGGCGGTTTTTTTCACCTCCGGTTTAACCTGGCGGTTTAAATTGCTCAAAATAATCAGTTTTTGAAAAAACAGGTTTTCGGTTGTTGTTTTTTTAAGCAACGTTTGTGGACGGAATTTTTTATTAATAATAATATACAAGAAGTACATATTAATACAATAATTAATTAATGTAATAAGTACTGATTATAAATAAGTAATTAATACAAAATGCAATAATAATAAATGAGTAATTATTGCAATAAGTAAGTATTATTGACAAAATTTTTTATTAACATTGTTTTCACTAAAAATTCATTCATTGTCATATTTATCATCTAATCTGCTCATAACGATTATTTCAGCAATGAGTTGATCCGTGAGTCGACACCTCTCTTCGGAACCAACATTATTCAACGCAGATACTAGTCTTTCGAAAGCCACAGAACTTCCGACTAAAGATAAATATTTTTGTCTACAAAAAACAGACGACGTTTGCAGACAAAGATTTTTATTAGTATAGGTTTTGCAGGAAATCAATCCATTGGCCAATATTTTTCTGTTCATTACGATTCTGTCAGTAATCCGCCAACCAACAGACGCTGCGAGGAAGCTATTGTCGGTGATCGGCCTGAGATGATGAAATTAAAAGCTTTATGACTTAGTAAATTTTAGGTTCGACTAAACTATCTTCCAACCCGGTTTATTTTCCCCAGTTTTTAGATTGAAAAAAAAAAAAAAAAAACCGTTTTTACCCGGGGAAAAAGAAAAAACGATTAGCAGAAACAAAAAAAAAAAAGAAAAATCGGTTTTCGGTTTAAACCGGTTCGCTTTTCCCATCCCTAGCTCCTACCTAAACCATTAAGCGGGGTTTACATGCGAACAGTAAAACCGACAGTAGGATGTCGCTGTCAAGTTCGGACAGAGACTTGCCGTGGCCCGGTTAAAACTTTTATGTTTCTGCGCATGCGTCAGGTTTTCTACTATTCGCGTGTAAACCCACCATTAGAGATAGGCATATACTTCCAGTTGGAGAAATGCTTTAAATAACGGAAAGAATTAAAATTTATGTTAATGTTGTTCGAGTCGATGAATTTATTGCTGAAAAAATTACGAACCCTAACTTTTTATGCAGTCCCTCCCTGTCCTATTAATCATATTTAATAAAGTATTCTTGGCACACCGGCTTTTTAAACAAAAAGTTCCATTCTTCTACGACCAAACTGATGGAGTTACGAAGCTTTTAATTTCATCATTTTGAACCAATCAACGGCTTTCTCTTCCTCGAGGCTTCCATTGATTGGTGGATCTTCCTCGAGGCGGCCATTGAAATGGTCTAAAATCGTCTGGATTAGTGAATTTCAACGCTTCGTAACTCGGTCAGTTTTAGAGGCAGAAGAATTTTCCCAATTGGAAGCCTGTATGTCTGTGTTTCACGTTTTAGAATACAGCTAGTGGGCCACAATTAGAGTCGACGCCCTGTATAGATGAAATTTGGCTATGGAATTATTTAATTCATATTCAAGGAATGTACGCCAAATGCGTCGTGCTGATATAATTTTGAAATCCATTGTCCAACGTGCAGTTAGATGGTAAATGACAAGCATGGTTACGTTTGTCACGTGAAATAACTCCATTGCTCTTGAGAGGCAAAGTGAAAGAATTGCGAATGGAGGCGCCATGATCCAGCTACTATTGCCTTCTGTATCGTAGAACATCTCTTTTCGAAATGCCCCTGCATAATATTCTCATTCAGAGTCGGTCCTAGAAAAGCATCTGGGCCATTATTTGCCGTAATGATCCTTATTATAAGATGAAAGATGCTCAACATATGGAAGGAAATCCTTGGAAAGACGTTACCTAGCCAACGGAATCCCCTTGTGCCTCCGTTCTTTCTGCCTTGCTGCATCATTTGGACCCATGTCTTGAGCTTATTCATATTTTAGAAGGTATAAGCATATCTCATCTCGACTGGGAAACAGAAATAACAGTCGGCTCTGTGAAAGTTTTGAGATAAATTCAGGAATATTTCCTGCTGTTTTAAGACGCTTTGTATTTTATTCAACAAGGTTATGAATTATAATTAACTTGGACTTAATTTTTACTTTTCAGGATTATTTTTTTACGCGAATTTTAGTTGTGCTTCACCATTTTAAGTTTTCCTAAGCTTTGAATTCTTTGGCAATTGGTTTGAAGTTATCTCCTTACCTGTTCAGAGTAGCAAGGAAGGTCTTCGGGAGATGATGTTTCTCTAATTAGTGTTATCATCAGCTGTGAAACCGAAAGCGATTACCCTCCTGATATATCGGATTAAACCCTCAGCTTCACAATTATTTTGTTCAAGATTGTCCAAAATTTCCATTTTTTTTATTGCTGAATTTTAATCATTATTAATAGGTTAATAATGATAATGAAATAAATTAAAATAAATATAATAATAAATAAATAATAATAATAAATTAATAAAATCATTTTAATTATTTTTACTGTCAAGATACTCGAATATTCTCGGGCTTTTAATTTAAGCGGTTAATTCTAAATAACAGATAGTATGAAAGATTTGCGCCCTGATTCACTTTTAAACACACACAATTAAAACTAAAATTGAAGACCTAGGCTAGGGATGCGGAGGATGCTAGGATTTTTGCACTGAAATGCCTCATTAAATTTCAGCAGTTGCTCAAAAAGCCGCACAAACAGAATTTTAAAGGTTGTTGTTCTGTAATTATTATTATTATATTACATGCAATTATATTATCTCAATGCAGATTGCAAATAACTGTTAAGGGGGCCGCATACGAAATTCAAGAAGGTCGCAGGCTCCTCACCCTTGACCTTGGCTGTCCAGCCTAAATTGCTGAATTATTTTTTTTCCTTTATCAGCCGTCCAAATCAATCGTATTATTTGTTATCCCACTGAATCAATATTTTCACAGTCAGCCCTGAATTACTCCTTCCCTTTCTAGTGTTGGTGCGATGGAGACCAAACTCTTCGCTCCTACGCAATATCTTCTTCCAGAAAAAAGATCCTGCCTCTGCAGGTTTCACTCGCCACACACAACGTCGGTCTTTTCTCCCTGGTTAAAGAAAGCAATAACGCTCTGTGTTTGCTCTCTGGGGCGTTATCAACTTTCACTCCCCCGCTGATCTTTGCTCACCAGAGGGCTTCATTTAACTACACGACCCGTTCTTGCTTCATTTCTGTTCTTTTTAAATTTCCGAGTATTAGGGCCCTCCAAGAAAGTATTTTTCGGCGTCGTTTTCCTTTTATATTACAATGGTATTCTGGGAAATTTATTATGAAGTATTTTTGTTTCTTAATTTTAATAGCTTAAAAGGTCGGAATATATGGAATATATATTTGGGCGCAATATTTCTAGAATGAGGGGATATTGTGAGATCAAACTTTTCTTATTTATAAGTGACATTACATCGTGCACGAGGGGAGCATATGAACGAGTTAGTTTATCTTCGAAATTAATCTATTAATTTTTTTTTCTAATTTTCTCATCATCATTTATGACATTACATCGTAAACGAGGGAAACGTATGAACGAGTTAGTCTTTTTCCCAAATTAATCCATTCATTTTTTATTTTATTTCCCCATCGTCATTTAAGTTTATTTCCCATATGCAAGAACATCATTTTCAAGTAAAGGCTGAGTTTCTAAAATATTAACTTTTAATATCTTAACTTTAAGAGGGTTTTTTTTTTTTTTTTTTTGGCTTGAATCTTCTGCTTCCAGGACGAAGGAATATTATGACATAAAACTTTCCTGATTATTAGTTGTCGATTTCTGTCCAATAATTTATCAGCGACATAACCATATGAACGATTTACTTTAACTTCCAAATTAATCCATCGCCCTGATTTATTTTTTCACATCGTTATGCAAGTGGGATAATCTCGCCAACACTGATCCTTTGAGTGAGAAGCGCCCTCTATTGAGGAAAAAAGAACGGGCAGACTTCGAGAGACGCTTGAATCGGGAGGAGCAAGATGTGCACCTGACTTGCAAACTGTTCATTTTGGAATAACAGGTTCCATTCATCTGTGTGATGTCAGACGGACATTATTCTTCATTTCTCTGTATGTGATGTCAGACGGACACCACAATAAGCAACTATTCTGTTTACCCCTAGAATCCTACGGGTCTCGGTGGCCTAGTGACTTGTGTAGATCTTGGCTTGGGAGTTAGAGGACTCCAGGTTCAAAACCCAATTCCGCTGATCCGCCGTTTTTGTGGACGTGGTACTCGTTAAATCTGACCTGTGTCAAAAGTGCTCCCGCTGGTTTGGTGCGGCAGTTAGGAGGGGAAGTGTCAGCTCGGGTGTCGTCCTCGTCATCTGACCACAGTTCGAAATTACGAGGCCCGTCCCAAAATAGCCCTCGGGTTGCTTCAAAATGGGATATTAATATAACTGAACTAAACCTAGATCATATGGAAATATTTATCCTATAAAATAATCGTCGTGTCATTAAACATGATTTAAATTTAGTGACTGTCCCCACATTTATTTTTCACTGATAAGAAATGGAAGCTGTGTATCTAAACATTACTTTACTATACAAACAAGACATGCATTACGTTACTGTATTGTACAAAAGCAGCCACTTTTTGAACTCTTTCTTACGATTTCCCTTTCTTTTAAATCTGAAGAATTGCCACTTCCTTCTTGTGTTCCCCTAACTTTCGCGGATAATTTAAAATCTCTTTTGCAACTAGCCGTTAGGACGAGCAGATCGGAGAGATGGGTATATTGCTGTAATCGATCACGCCCCCAGAATTTCCGCCCGCCGAAGGACATTCCAGGACATCAGGAGAGAAGCAAAAAAGAGCTCTGTTGCCATCCATCAGGATAACAAAGACTCGAGTCACGTATACGAGTGTCTTTCCCCTCTCCAGGACTTGTCTCCCTGGTGATTTTCATCTCTCTGCGGCCTTTTCCTGAGAAGATGATTTCTGGTTTTGGATGAAAGTTCCTGCCCCTTGCTGTGTGGTTCTGCAAAGTTTTAAAAATTTGATTCAATTTTCTGAGAGCACATTCGATTTCTAAGTTGGTAATCTACTTTGAAGAATTTTCCAGTTCGTATAAATGTAGCCGAATACTTGTTATTATATATTATCCGCCGTTTCGGGGAAAGTTTTAAACAGCTGAAGAGAACAAATCTTTGTTGAACTATGTTCGCAAATTTTTCATCGAAAGTAAAAATAGAATGTCTAAATACATTTAGTAAGAATAAGAAATCCGTTATTCCAAGCGACGCCAATAATTATTTGTTTGTCAGTAGAGTATAAAAATGTCTTTTTCTCTGAAATATAATGATATATGCTTGACTTCCATATTTTAACACTCTAATTGTCGCTCTGGAAAAATAGAGTTTTTGTATTGAAAGAAGTAAGGAAACGTGTGAGTGACATATGCTTCACGAAGTAAGAATAGCATGAGTAAAATACAATTCGCATGGCGTTGTACAACTGTACAATACAATTCACATTTATAGAATTCCTCAATACAATTCACATTTTTCATGTTAAATTACAGTGAAGTTTGTTTTTCCTAATCTCCAGCATCCCTTCCCCCAGCGTTAATAAGACTCTTTCAGATAAAGCAAAGTCCACCGCTCTTTATTAAGTGCATTGTGAACTTCTTTAAGTTGGAAGAATTGGATGAGCCATTTTATAAACGGATGTAGTTTTTCGTTAAGTGAATGAGCATGTCCTACGATTTGTTGCCTTGTTTTACTTGCGATGTGGAAACAGTTGTGCAGTTGGGAACTCAAAACACACATTTTTAGATGCAGTCGTTTTCGCAAAACTTTTACAGGGGAAAAAAATTCAACTGTTTCATTGTCCTGAATAGTTACCATATTAAAAGTAGACCGTTGTTTAATTTGTGAAGTTGGGGTTCAATTTTTATGGCTAATTACACACACTTGGGTAGTTTACAGTAGTGAATTTGAAATCTATATGATTTTAGTTGGTTCACAATTGTGTAACTGCGTTCGTTTGGTCGTGCCGACTATAAAAGTTAAGTGATGCAGAATGCGTGTCGCTCAAGCAGGCATCCGAAGTGACGAATGGTTGATAGCTTTCGCTCGAAGAAAGCAGAGTGTAATTCTTTTTATAGTACTCACGCCAACTGTAGCAAGATAGCATTAGTGCTTGGTTCGATGTGTTCTGAATTTTTATATGTTACTGTTTTTTGTTCCATGAAAATCAACGAGAAAAGATCTCGGAATTTTTCTCGATTCACCAAATTCATTTTTTCATGCTGTGATATAAAGTGTGGGTGAAAGGAAAAAATTCGGATCTCATTTATTACAACAAATTCGCCATCTTTCATATCTTGTTCTCGTCAACCGTTTCTTATTAGATCAAGTGAATGACCAGAACGATTTATTCCTCCGTGACATGACTGGATCCGATTAAATTTGGCTTCATTCAGTAAGAGTATTTGGCTTTCGTCTATCGCGGAGGGATGGTTGGGTGAGATAAATAATATTCGCTGCTTCCTTTTGTTGTTGAGTGTTTCGCAGTAATTGGATTATCCAGTATTGTTAATCAAGTTGGCTTGGTCTTTTGTTTAAACGAATGAGAAGTTCTTTTGTCCAATTTCTTTATCCTAAGTTTTATCGTAACTCTCCAGTGACCTACATTTAAACACTGGATGCAATATCGGGAAACAATTTGTGTAGAAATACTCTTAATTCTGTTTCTTTACTTTTAGTTTAACGTTGTTTTTAACCTTTGAATATTAATTTTCCTCTTTACTTTGAAATGTGTGATTTTAGTCTTACATCATCAGATATTTCACGGAAAGCGGGCTTTATGCTCGGCGCAATAAAGATTGTTACTTCAAAAGTTTTAATTGAACAAAATTTAATTTTTAAATGCTAAATTGCTGATGCAGTAACAGCAAATACATTGCCTATTATTGCACGAGCCTGATCTGAAGAAGTTATTAAGTCTTGTACATCAAAATAGTATACCTGTAAAAATGGTAATGCGCAGATGACTAAGCTTGCCTTCCAGGTTGGAATCGATACAGTTTTGTTTGCCTCTTGCGCCTTAAAATAGAGTATAAACAATCAAAACCGTTCAATTTTGACCGAATTCTTAATTTCAAACATTTCCTTTCTTATTCAAACTTTGTAATATATATATAGTTCAACTCGGTTAAATCGAACGTTTTTAGTTCGAATTCGTCGACATTTTCAATTTATTTCTCATGTCATTTGAATTTCCGATAAACATAATGTTAAAATATTCTCTATAATTATTTTAGTTACATCGAATTCGAAACTTAAAAATTATATTAAAAAGACTGTTTTTATTTCTGAATTGATTTGTTACTTGAATAAATTTTACATCTGCAGAAAAGTTTTATTGTACAATTGTTGTATTCAAAGTGATATATAATATTAATATTATTTACTTATTTATTTTTAAAAAAATATTTCTAAAATTATTATTTTTTTAACGAAGTGATTATTTGCAGGTACAATACCTACGGATAAAACGTTATTTGCAGGTACTGTCTAATTCAATATTCCTGCTTTAGGACTTTCGAGGGGCTCTATTTTCCTTTTTTTCTGTGGAATTGTTCCTTTTTATGCTTGAAAGTATGAAATTTATTGTGATTTTGTGAGATTTTTCAGTATCTCGAAGGAAACGTTCGATGCTTTTGACATCTATTGTCTGGTTTAGTGTGTTGGTTTCCCATGAAACTGATTTAATATTCTGTAGATAAAATATTTATGAAAGTACTGATATATAAAGTACTGATGAAATTGCACCTCAGATATTTAATCAAATTTACAGTTCGGATGGGCTCCATACCCTAAAGATGTCTTGTTCATCATCAAAGATTTTTAAAGAACTCCATGCTGTCTTAAGTCAACAGTTTAAATCTTCTAAAAGCAAAACCGGCAAAATGTAAATTTTCATTGAAAAAATTCAGAATTTCCATTTAAAAATTTTAATATATCACAGAGCTAAAAATATCTAAGTCGCTATCCGGTACGACTTCCGATCAAAGTCTGGGCGGTATAGTTGTTAGAGCACTGGCTTATCATCACGTGAGATGCGGCTTCGAATCGATTCGAATTTTTTACTTCCTCGCAGCAGCGTGACCAACCTTTGCCAAATTTGTGTTTCAGATCATTTCTTTCAAAAGTTATGTCTGGGAAATTTAGTATTTTCTTTAATTTTACTCCTTTTTCAAAACTCCTATTCTAATTTCCTTTCTGATACTTAGAAGTGTTCTAAATTGAAAAGAATAAAAGAAGTTTTTAAAAACATACTTTTATTAGTGTACTGAATGTTTTATTTATTTTCTTCTTTCTAGTCTTTAATTTATAAATCATTATTATAAACAAAAAGAATTGTATATTAAAGACCAAAAAATAGAAAAAGAAATTATAATGATTTTTCTCAAACTCACTACAAGGTGGCGCCACTTGTATGGAATAAGTTTAATTTAAATGATATATTAACTGATAATTAAGCTCTAAAAATGTTAAAATAATGTTCTGTCGTCTAGAACTCATAAGTATGCAAAATAATAGAACGGAAAATACCTGTAAATAACGTTTTATCAGTTCTTGAAGTATTTGCAAAAAAAAGTATCATCCTTATTTACAGTACCTGCAAATAACGTTATAATTATTATTGCTTTATTCATTATTTCTTAATTATGCAATATTTCTTAAAATTATTAAATATTAAAAATAAATCTTGACAATTTTCAAGCCAAAAATGGTAGTAGTTTTCTCTTGATGTACTTGTTTCTAGATCCAGTTATTCTTATTTCGAATTTTTGGATTATTGGAATTATATTGTGATCCCTTCAGCTTCGAATAAGTCAAGTTCCACTGTAATGCAGATAGATGTGCGTTAACGACCCCCAAACCATCTAGTTTGCATGGATCGTTCGAATTATTGTGGTCCCTTCAGCTTCGAATATGCCAAGTTTCGTTGTAACAGATTAACGTGCAGTAACTGTCCCCCAAATCTTCTAGTTTGCATGGATAATTCGAATTTTTATTGTGGTCCCTTCAGCTTCGAATAAGACAAGTAAACTTTATTCTAAGCGGCTTCTGTAGCCAGACTTAAAATAAATGCTCTATGGCTAAACTTCCGAGGTTTTCACAAGGTCCCAAGTCTAGCAAGATACATGTGCGCTAACGGCCCCCAAATCGTCTATTTTGCACCTCCTTCCCTCATGTTCACACCTGTTTGTTTGGAACATTCGATTCTCGGCATCCTGTGCCTGCCTTCGATTCCGGATCGATTTCCCGATACCTGAATTAATCTCCGCTGCCTCGGAAGCCGGGAAGCATTACGCGGCACCCGATAACACAAGCAGAAAAGATTTCGTTTTGTAAATGGCCTGTGGCCACGACACTTCGCAGCCGCTAATGACTGCGGATCCTTTGTATCGGAACGGCGAGCCTTCCTCCGACAGCCCCATCCGAATCAATCACTTGTGAACGAGCCGTAATTGGTTACACAAAGCCATTTTGTGTGCGATGCATCGCTTTGATTACCACATTGCAGGTTTTATTAAGTTCCTGATCAATATGCTTTTGACAGTGCCTGCATGTCCTTGGCTAAAAGGGTGATTCACTTTAAATTAGTCCCGGTAATGGTGCTGTTGCGCAAATTTAGTTTTGCAGCATTAAACTATGCTTTCCGCTTGTCTTTCGAGGCGGAGGAATTCATGAAATGTGTGCAATTCTATTTGCTTGGATATTTCCGCCATTTACATCCAGAAAAACGTAAAACATACCCAGCAAACATTTTTAGATTTGGAATGCAGGGTGCCCATAAATTATTGCTGGGGTTTCTGTAACTCAAAGCTTTTGAGTAAAGAACGTGACGATAAATATTGTATCATATATTTGAAATGTGAAACGCGTAATTTTTTTTTTTTTTAATAACACAAATGCAGTTAAGTAATTTCCACATGGCAGCCTCTCGTGGCACGTGACTAGACTCAGTTTCCCGCCGAATGTCTATGAGTTACATGCTGCGAAAGGAATCTAAATTGCTTTTGATTCCCGCTGGTTTTTGAATAGGACCGCCTAGGTTAGAATTAAAATAGTTTGTCGCCCCATCAGAACCTTAACTAAAAATTTCACCGCCTATATTTTTTAACTAGCCGACTTCGGCGACCAGCGTGATCGCTGGAAATATAATTTCAACTGAATATCTTATGCATAATTTTATATTCATGGTTCCCTTAACAAAGTAGTTTTAAAATTCAAATTGCTGTAGACATTTAACCGTGTTCTTTTCGTAGCCTTGCACTCGTTCTGTTCCTTGTCTACATTAACATAAACTACGCATTTGATTTCAAGATTAAATTGGCGCGGCACATTTTATATCCAGCAGCATGCTAATTGGCTTAAAGCACGCTGATAAAAGAATTGAAACATAGCAAAGGTAATCTTTCAGTTTACTGGATTATTTCATTATATACTTACCATTTTTGAGGACTTCATTTACAGGTTTCACAGAAAAATTGATCAAATGAAAGAAGAAAGTAAAATCCAGAGAATAATCCTAAGCTGTAAACAATGTAAGAGAAACACGCAATTAAATATTTGTTTGAACAATAAAAACCGTTTGAAATGCATTGCAAAAATGAAAAGTATTGTTGCAAATTATGGCAAAAAAATATTTTTAAAAGGTTGTTAAAATTAGAGAAAAATCGTACGACAATTTTATTGATTATCATTGAAATAAAATTTGCGCTTTCAGGTGGTATAAAAAAGATTTTTGTGCTGTAATATTTTCGAAAGTTATTAAGGAAAAACGCCAACATCTCGCTTATTTTTTAATTAATTGAAATTCTAATAAAATTTTTAAAAACACGGCTCCGAGTTGCACATTCCCACCCTCCAAAGAACTATCGTTTTAGACTTGAATTTAATCTTTTTTAAGCTATCGTTTTAGACTTGAATTTGCTTGCTTTCCTTCGGAATGTTGGTTTCTTATCTCGCATTTAGTATGTTAGGTGTTTTTCTTTTGAATTGATTATTTTTAACAGGCATGTTGAGTTTTGTTAAGAGATTTTTCTATTTGTGAAATTTTTATGTTTTATCACTAACCTTTTATGACGATTTTAAGACTTAAATCATTTCCATACCTAGAATTTCTCTTACGTGATTTTCTCATTTAACCCTGTGTTTGGCGCAGCATGGCCGAAACCGGCTCTCGTTCCATTAAACACCAAATTCCATTCCTGATGTGGTACTATGATATTAGGTTTCATCTTGCAGTTACCTACTTTATCATTGATAATGTAGGTAACTTCTATTACATGCGTGATTTAGGATTTTCTTTCCGATTGTCTCTGTAAAAATATTTTTTGAACCGATATACACGTTTGTATAACATTCTAAAATCGGTGGCTGTCTCGTTACAAGCCCTAATCATATTTTTACTTTTATCATATTTAAAATTATAATTAAATAAATTCTTTGTGTTCAAATTTAAACTAAAACCATCGTCGTAAATTTTTAAGCGCCATTGGATCAATTGCGGCTCTGGGCCCACTTAGCCCTTTGGATAAGACAGCCGTGATTTTCAAAGAAATCATTTTTTTTTTTTTCATTTTAATATGATGTCAAGCTCAATTTAGTGAAATTTGTGGTTTGGTCCACTCTCGTCACTCGACTCGTCTCGTACACTCTACATCATTTGTGATATATATGTGGAAATTTAGTATGATCACGGCCTGAGCCGCCATAAATTATGTAGAAATACGGGGTGCTGGGGAATAATCCCAAACCCGCCTACAGATAAAAATGCTTCATCTAAGGAACACTCTAGGGGTAAATGCACCAAAGATAAAGAATCAGAAACAGAAATATTTATTATTAGAACAGCATAATATGAAATGAGAAAAGTATTTACACAGGTATTATTTACATTTTAGACAAGAGGGATTTAGGGTTTGTTACTTCCTTAAGTTACATATCAACTTACACCTCGTTAAAAGGTTTAGTTATAGCCATCGCCCTTCGCCGCCGTGCTAACAGGGAAAAGAACCCCCCGTAGCTCGTTATGCTCACATCTACTGCATGTCTGTTCTGTTGGATTTCAAAAAGTTATCTCATCAAGACTCAAACATTACACTCGGTTTTTTTAACGGAGAAACACCCACGCATCACGTGATTAGCACGAAGAGGCCGCGTGATCGGTATCTCTCGATATCTTTCCGCTGACACAACAATATTCAAATGAGCTTCTACGGAAAGTAAGAAAATATTATTAGGAAGGAATTGAACTTATTCTTTTAAGCTAGACGGGGAAAATACAATTCCTACATTTATTCTGATACATCTTATTTCCTCTCAATCAAATTGTTTTGTCCTATCTGGAAACTGTGCTTTCAAATAATTTTCCGAAAAAGTATACTTTAATCAATCGTAATTTTGAATACTATAAATCGGATATAGTATTTATTTTACTCTAAATAAGCATCGATTGTCATTTGACCTTGTATTTTATCGAGTGTCACTGATGGCCTCAAACTGAATAATTAAGTCCCAAGCAAACACGGGCTATACAGATGCAATAATCCGCTCGAGAAAGAAGGAGAATGAAATTCCCGCCCTCTTGCGTCTATCAAGTGCACTTGTGCCCAGCGAAGTGTTAAATAATCGATTCATTTATTGACGCCATTGAAGCATCATTTCCACTTAGTTCCCAACTCGAAAATGCAGACACACATTGGCGTCTGTGATAAAAGTTCTGGATGCTGTATGTATGGGTTGTATTTTTCCCCTTCATCTATTTTTAGATGCATTAAGTTAAAGCTATTCTTTTGGAGAAAAGAAAACTAAATAAATAATACGAATAATTAAATATTAGATCGTAGTGGCTCGTGGATACCGATATATGTATGTATTGCAATATCATTTTTAATACTCCTTCGTTTCATTTAAATTTCAGGCCTATTATTGACAGAAATAGTCAGATTTTGTTTATTGTGTTTTAAAATACAACTTTTAAATTTTTGTTTACGAAATAAAAACAAAAATAAAACTTTCTTGCTTATTAGCTAGTTTAGTTACATCAACATCCCGTTTTGAAGCAACGTGAGGGCTATTTTGAGACGGACCTCATAATTTTAAACCGCGGTCAGGTGACAAGGACGGCACCTGAGCTGGCACCCGCTCTCCAAACTTCCGCACCACATCAGCGGGAGGACGTTTGACCCCCTGCGTATGATTTAACATGCAACAGGCCCACTACACGACCGATTTTAGTGAAATCGGGTTTCAAACCTGGAAGCCCTCCGGCTCCGAAACCGACACCTTACCACTAGGCTACCGCGGCCTTGCTTGCTTATTAGTGTGCATTAACTACAAGAAACTTTCAGCAAAATATAAATCAGCCCATCTTGGTTCAGGAAAATTTTCAATGGACTTTCTGCTTAGTGATTCTTCATTATTTGTAATTATAATAAAGTGCTTTTTCTGTGTAAATTGGAGTTTTAATCGCATTTATGGTATATTTTTTAGTTTTTAATGAATATTAAGGGATTTTCTTTCTTTTGAATTCATGGTGGCTTAAATTTCTAATAGTATTGTTTTCAGAGCAACACTTCAGCGATTTTATTCCGGCATCGTATTTTTGCTCAAAAACTTATTTTCAACTTTTTAGTACTCTAATAATAGCGTGCCTTTGAAACTTATATATATATTTCATGATTCATTATTATTAATTTTATGAAATCTTGTTTTGAATTTTTATCGCAAATTCACTACCAAATGGCACTTCTCACATGGAATCGAGAGTTAATTGAAATTGGCCGATTATCTGATTATTAAGTTCTGAAAATATTAAAATAGTGTTTTGTCATCCAGAACACAAGTGTACAAAATTTCTGACCTCTAGTTCATCAGGGATTGAGTGAAAAATATATTACAAAATTCCATCTTTACAACCATTAAAGAAGTCAAGTAAAATTAAAGCAGGTTAAAAATAGTAAAAAAAAATATTCTACTTGATTAGATTTCCTGCAGATTGGTTGAATAATTTATCTTAGATGAATTTTCTTTTAGTTATTGTGAATTAATGCTTCATTTCGTTATTATTATTATTATTATTGCTCCAAAAAGTGACTGCTAGTAGAAAGAGTTTTAAGAAGATCTGATATAAAAGCTAACCGTTAGTTTTTAAAATTTAAAATAACTTGGTGGAATAGAGTAAATAATTACATAGAATCAAAATGTAAACTTGAAAAAATGATGAAATGTTTCCCTTTTAAGAACATTTTTATGTAAATAATAATTCCACCATTTAGTTTAATCAAATCATTGTTTGTTAAATTATTTGTCTTTACATATGAAATATTTTTTAATTGATCCAACTCCCATTGTTGTTGTGCTATCACAAATTAAAATGTTGGTCTAAAAAGTCGTCTTCTGGATCGTTCTAATACAGCAAACTAGAAGTTTTCATTGAAAAATGTTCCTTCTACTTCCAAGTATACAGCTTACCTATGGAAAGCAGATGTTCCTTTTCATTATCAACTCCATTTAGATACTATTAATTAAATTAATGACAAATCGAAATGACTCTTGGTTAAATTATTTGTCTTTATAAATGAAATATTTTTTAATTGATCTAACTCCCTTTGTTATGTGCCAAGACAAATTAAATCTAAATGATCTAAAATCTTCTTCTGAAGCATTTCAATATAATACAGCAAACTAGAAGCTTACATTAGAAAATGTTCCTTCTGCTTCCAAGTGTACAGCCTACCTGTGGAAAGCAGCTATTCATTTTCATTATCAACTCCATTTAGATACCATTAGTTAAATTAATGACTGATAGTTTAAATACGGTTTCGAGGAAAAGAATATCAAGTAGTGAAATGAGCTCCGCTTTGGGCGAAGCATAATGAAATTGCGAAAAATAAGACAATGAAACTACATTTTGAATCTATTTTGGACGAAATGAGTGGATTCTTAAATGACTGTCATTCTTTACTATGCGGTGTAAAAGCAATTATCGATAAAAGTTGACGATATTCTACCTTTTCAAATATACATTAAATGGAAATGTCTTTTTTTATCTTGCCTATCTACGCGATGTGCGTTAAGCAAGTGCAAATAAGAAGCTATTTTGATGCTGCCCTCGGGCTTTCATTTTTCGATATTAAATTAAAAACGTTCCATGACTATCAGCTCGGGAGGAGTCTCTGAGGCAAAACATTTTCTGCGATCTCTCACAGCGTAAAGAGTCTTAATGTACTTTTTAGATTTTGAAGTTTTTTTAAATAAAAAATGTAACTTTATGAAATGAGATCTATGACTTTATAGAATATTCCTAAATTTAGCATTTTTTTAAAATAACGATTTAATGGATTTTTTTCGAAGATTGCTTTAATTGTTATTTGTTTTTTTTTAAAGCAAAACTTAATGGAGGATCAAATATCACTAAATAAAGCGTTTAAGAAACCAGAGTTGCTGTTTTGCTTACAAAATAGTTCCTCAGTGGTTTCAAGAGCACTTGCGAAGATAAACTTTTAGTTTTTCTCACATGTATATTTAAACACAGATAATTTTAAACTAATCGATGGCCTCGTCGAGCATGTGTTGCGCATTGATTAGTGGATCGTCTTCGAGATGCTATTGAAATGGCGTAAAATGGTCTAAGTCAGCGATATTCAAAGCTCCATAAGTAGGTCAGTTTTAGTAGCGGAAGAGTGGGACTTTTTTTTTTTTGTTTAAAATGTTAGCGTGTGAAAAATATTTTACTAAATATGACTGATAGGACCAGGGGACCGCATAAAAAACTAGAATTAGTAAATTTTTCAGAAATATATCTATTGACTCAAAAAACATAAAATATAATTATTCTCGTCATTTAAAGCATTTTCTCAAATGAAGCTATATGTCTGTCTCTAATGGTTTAGAAATTAGCCATTGGGTCACGATAAAAGTGGACACCCTGTATAATGGTGCTAGCTGAAATATCCGGTGTTGCTCGGGATGAAAAAACTTTCATGTCCCGAAATAAACATCTTGTGGCTTTTAAATTGGAGGTCACTTTAGCAAATCAATCTATCATAAGGCGATAATCGGAAAGTTAACCAGTGGGAGTGGTTCTCCCCTAAACTTTCTCGTATACTTTCAAACAAAAACCCCAAGCCCCCACCGCATAAAAATTGCGGACCTATAGGAAGGTCCGAACGCCACGAGAACTCCGATTATTTCCTCGGAGACGGTGGCAACACGTAAAGACAACAAAACAAAACGAAAATGAAATACGCAAAGCGGGAGCAGAATGCGCCAAAAGGGAGAAAAAGAGCCAAGCATGTGTTCTTAAGCAATACATGAAACAAGACTGAAGCGGGGCTGCGTTAGATAAACCAGTACGCATGCGCGTGGAGAACCGGATTAGAAAAATTGAATATGCAATTTGAACGCCTTTTTTTAACCGATTGACACGAAAATTGGACACAAATTTACAATTCAGATTAGAAGGCCACACACAATATTTAATTTATCTTACTAATTTTGTTAAGAAGTTATTAAGTTCAAAAGCATGCGATTATGCAAGCCGACAGACAATCAACCCTTTGACGGATTGGGCCCAAACTTTTATACGGACCTACATTCATGATGATAAAACTGTGTACCAAATATTATCCATATAGCTATTCAAGTTCCCGTTGACGGATTTTGTCCAAAATTTGCTAGAAACCTACAAATGATGTGTAAAGGCCACATACCAAATTTCGTGCCCGTAGTTGTAATAGTTTTCGAGTTATCGTGTTCACAGACAGATATTATTCCAAAATTGTGTTTTTCGGATTCGGGGAGGTCTAAAACGTGGAGATTCGTCAAAATCTCGAGTTCGAATTTTTTGACGCTTACAATACTTTCTCTTTGCATACTTCGTATACGAGCAAGTAAAAATGAGAGAAATTCAGTTCGGATTCTTCTTA
This sequence comes from Araneus ventricosus, assembly GCA_013235015.1. Taxonomy (NCBI): domain Eukaryota; kingdom Metazoa; phylum Arthropoda; class Arachnida; order Araneae; family Araneidae; genus Araneus; species Araneus ventricosus. The sequence continues at coordinate 1,750,281 of BGPR01000030.1, read as the reverse complement.
TAATTTAGAAGAGTCACGGAAACACGAGAAAATGAAACGATGCACTGAAAATCTCTCGAATTGTGGTGCTCAGATTCGTAATCTCGGATGCAGGTCATAAAATTAGATGCGTACCCCATTCGTATTCTTAATACCTTTTAAAGTCGAAATCGCTCAGTTTTCTGGGAAACAATTAGAAATCCACGTCTGTAATTAATTGCCAGTGTGGTAGATTTCTTGAAGATCCGTCCTTGGATACTGCAGCTTCGGTATTTCGAATTATCTCTCGAAACGACGCCTGACTCCGCAGATAGCAGTTTCGCACCTCCATCGGAATGGGGCGATAATTCGACGGCTTCTGGGCACGTATTTAATTAAAGGAATTGGGTTCATTTGCCCTCAGGAATGCAATTCGAATGGCTGAAATTCAGCATGCCCCTCCGGGCTTGCTCTGTGCTGTCTTGTGGACACAAAGGAAGTGAGGGATTCAAGTTTTCAACTGCATACGAACAGCCCGCAATCCCTTTCTAAACACCTTTTTTTTTATTAAACTTCACCTGTTTCATGTTTTTAAAGATAAAATTTTATAATCGATTTTACCTAGTGTATTTCCTTGGAAATATGCTTTGGTCCTGGTGTAATCCTTTATTAAACTTTTTTATTTAACTTGACTTTTTCATGTTTGTAAAGATGGAATTTTGTAATCGACTTTACACTCACTTCCTGATCTGCTAAATCTTTGAAATTTTGTGCATTCTTGATGAAAATACACTATTTTAATATTTCCCGAACTTGATTATGAATTAATCATTAATTAAATTGAATTTTGATTCTGTACCAGTGGCGCCGTATGGTAGTGAGTTTGAGGAACGGTAGATCGCAAGATTAAAAAGTAGAAAAGTCATGAAATTGAACTAAATTAATGGGTTATTATTCTCAAACGTAAACGTTGCTACTGATAAAATTCAAACAAAACTTTTATATTAATCATGAAAATCTTATTAAAAAGAATTGGATTCCTTGGTAATAAGTCCTCTGGGGGGAAAATATATATGATGGCAGTGAATAGTTCGAGAATGAAGGTGGAATCAGATTTTTTTTTAATTACAAAAATGTGTTGAAAAGTCTTCCTTATTTTCGTGTGCTTCAGCTGTAAACCTGGATACTTTAATTTTACAGCTTTTACCGAAGATTTATGAATGCATGTTTCATATCCATTTTACGTATCAGCAACAGCTGTTGATGACACTTTAATCACTTTTGAGCCTGATTGCATTATTTTAAGCGAGAAAATATTTTGCTAGCTTGCATATTTCCAAAGAATTCGGTAACTAAACTAATTACCAACAATTAAACTGACGTTTTCATTGCTCCTGTTTGAAACGCTTCCTGTTATTCTCGCATAAATTCCATTAAATCTGAATCCCTTCCTGTACAGTTTGCATTACGAGCAATAATTTTTCGTCGGCAGTACTTCGATTAATTTTATTGCCCATTTTTCTCCAAAAATGGAACGTAATCCATGGTGCTGTATATTTCACGTGTATTAATGGGCAGTCGAATTTCTCTTAAACGTTTATTTGAAGCAAATACTCCATTGTTTCTGATCGGATTGCGCATCATTCAACAATTAAAAGCTATATTTAAGGAATATGTTATTTAATTTTTCTCTTCAAAATTGCGAGCTTTTTTTTATTATCACTATTTACATATAGTTCGGCAACGGATTCCGAGACTACCACTTTTAGACGATTTTACACCGGAATGAGTCGTATGAGCGCATTTCCGGAGTTCTTTGTTAGATCACGCTCAGTAAAATGTAAACACCACCCTTCCATTCTTCACTTTCCCCTTATTTTGATGAAAAAAGCGCGGAGGGTTTCCGAATCCGTTGCTAAACAATACAACACTAGAATAGCGTCTTTCGCCAAATTGCTTAAAATAATGGAATCTATTCATGTGACGTTGCAATCGCATGAGAAACGTAGCTGTGAATATCTTCTAAACCTGCGCCAACTCTCTCCTTTATTATAGAAGTTTTTATAATAAAGTGGTAGATCGATTAGCGAACAATTCAGATCGCGAACAAATGGAATAACGAACACTTTCGTAAAAGAATTTTATGTTCGGACTACGAAAGGACCTCAAGGAAGAAACATAATCAGGAGCAAAACTGTGGGGAAGATTTGTTGAACTGCTGCAGGAGAGCTGATCAGACGAAAGTGGGATATACCAAAGGGTTAACTGAAGCAGCAGCGACCTCGCTAGGAGAGCAGGTGAAAACGAAATTGGAACTGAGAAGTGTGAACTTTCAAGCGTCTATTAGCAGTTTCTGCAATGAGATTTTGATAAATACATACATAATTGCAGTAGTATATAATTGCGGCATATAGTTGATGTGGGATTTCTAAATTTTTTGGTAGTATTTGTATGAACTTTTCATTTTAAAAAAATGATAATATTGTGGGGCTTAGAAAGAGTGCAAGAGAAAGAAGGCAAGCAAGAGATCTGTATTATTTACATTACTTATAAATTTAGTAGACTGTTTTTAAAACACTAAAGTATATACTATAAGTATACTAAAGAGTAGATTTTTTCTAGAATTATTTTCTAATTTTTATCTTTAGTTTATAGTTCATTATTATAAATATTATAGAATCTTAGAATCAATTTTTCTTAAATTCATTACCAAGTGGCGCCATTTGTATGGAATCAAAATTTAATTAAATCAATCGATGATAAAATTCTGAAAATATCAAATTAGTGTATTGCCATCGAGAACGCACAAGTGTACAAAAGTGTTGGTATACTAAAAGGTGTTAGTGCACTAAAAAGTAGATTTTTTTTAAAAATTATTTTCTACTTTTACGTTTTTATTTTATAATTCATTATTGTAAATTTTATGGAATTTTTCTCAAATTCACTACCAGGTGTCGCCACTGTTATAGAATCAAACTTTAATTAATTGAATTGATTTCTGATAATTGAATTCCGTAAATATTAAAATGGTGTTTTTCTGTCGAGAGTACACAAGTGTACTGAATTACAAAGCTCTAGCACAATAGGAAGTGAATGCAAAAGCTATTACAATGCTCCATCTTCACAAAAATTAAACAAATCAAGTTGAATAAAAGAGTTTAATCTTTGCACCTGAGAATTAATCGTGAGTCCGGTTTTTCTGATTTTGATATTTTTGTCGTATTTTCATTATCCCGACCGCATCTCGATTCGACCCAAGTATAGCTGTAGGATGGAAAGAGCAAGAGATAACCGCTCTCAAAAAGTGAATTGCCCATTGCAATACATTGTGCTCTGGAGCTTCTTTCGGCTCTCCTGTAAAACATTAAAATTGTTACTTACCTCTAGATAGATTACCTCTTACCTACAGAAACAGACGTAGAAATTTGTATCTCTAGAATTAATTAATCTAATTCCCATAAAAATCTATGACAAATCTATGCTTTCGGCTCTCCTGTAAATCGTTAAAATTGTCACTTAAGATAGATTACCTCTTGCCTACAGAAATAGACGTAGAAATCTGTATCTATGGGATTAACCCTTTAACTGAATTATTTTCTTTGCTATCGAATAAGATGACCCCCTTCTGTTTTGGAAAGGGGCTGGCGTTTTCATTGTTCTCAGTAGGCATAGAATACTTGAGATGTTTATAGATTCTACGTAATTTTTGTATAAAATTATCAAGCTAATTAACCGCTTTAGGACCGAGTTATTTTGAAACCTACGGTATTTAGGACGAGTTAACTCGGAATAAGTCCTTAAACGGTTAATGATTAAATTTTAGCGATAGTTCGATCCACGAGTATCCTCTTGCTTTTAAGTTAAGCGGTTAATTAATCGAATTCGCATAAAATTCTATCGTAGATGGATCGTTAACCAACATTCAACGGATTATATTCCTTAGCCGATTTCATCTCTTTATCTGGCGAAAAAAGAAGTTAAAATAAATCATAACCGATGACTATCTGAGTTTAAAATCAACTTTCCCGTCTCGTGAGTTATGCCGTATTGAAATGCAATTCCTCCCTTTTTTTCCGCCGTCCTTTGAAAACCAATTTAGAGATCACCGCTTTTGTTGGAAGAGTGCGTCTTTTTCCGAATTTATTCCGAAAGAGGAAACCGTTTTCGACTTAATAGCATAACGGAAATGAAGAACAGAGGTTCGAGAAATCCAATGATTTATGGTTTGCCGTCGTTATTTACGGTCTGTTTGCCTCCAAAAAAAGTGCTATTTTCCCGAATTCCATCCCGGGAGATATATTGCATATTCCCGGCTCCAGGCGCATGATGCTTTTTAAAGTGGCCGAGGAAAATTTTCTTTATCATTTCTTGATCCTGTTAAGAGCGCGCAGTCTCCACTTTTGTTTCATAAATATTTTGAAACAAAAGGAAATGCTCTCGGCACCTTTATTGAATTTTCCCGATGGTGAGGTGGATTTTAGCGTTATTGCTCGCTGCGCTGCCCGGGAAAAATCCGAAAATAAAAAAGACGCATGAAACTCTTCCCCATCTTCATCTCTTTTTGAGGACTTTTGGGAATTCCGTCTTTTTCTCCTCCCCATTTAGAAATGTCGAGAAATTCGGTCTCTATTTGGAATCAAGCGGGTGTGGTTTCTTTTGTAAGTAAATGCGACACTTGGTGGATTTCATTTGCATCTGGAATTGGTTGAAAGCGTGGCAAGAGAAAATGGAGCTGCATTGAAACGTTGAATAGCACTTGCATATCCGAATCCTGCAATCGAGATACTTGTTTGGGTTGTGCATTTGTGAAAGCTTTCAGTTCTGTGTTTATTGATGGCTCCCCGATTTGGTGGCAAATATATTCCTTTCATGGTGATGTATTGGTGGCCCTGGTGGCAGAATCTCGGCTTTGGAACCAAGGGATCGAGAACCTGTTGGGAAATTCTGCATTTTAAGCTAAGAAGCTTGCATCTTTTCTAAATTGTCTCTCGTACCTTTATTCTAAGGTTTGAAGCATTCTTTCTTTAAACTAATCACTTCACTTGACATCCATTTTTAGCAGCTATTTAATCGGAATCGTATGACGTTGTCTATCCGATTCCCGCAGCTGATATGTGGATGATTATTAGAGTATATATACTTGTCTCTACTATGTCATTTAGAGGGGAAGGAGAGAGACCTACGGTTCTCTAAGCTTTCTCTCCTCGGAGAGACTTCAGCTGTAAGCTGTTGCTTTACTATAAGATGTGATATGTAAATATGTTCTTAAATGTGGTCGTCTAATAAATGTCTATTTTAAATCATATGATTCGTCATTTCTAAAAATGCTCCATCTCATAGAAATTCCACTGCATGCAATAAGCCAAGACGCTTTTAGCTTATCCAGCAGCTCTTCATAACTAGTATTACTCAAGCTGCCTGTCTCTACTTTACGAGACTAACAAGTGATATTGGCAAACTCGCTTCCTGTGCATAACAGAACCTATGAAACCAAATATCCGCCGTATACGCCAGACTGGTGCTCGTTAATTTCGTCCTGGTCAAGCGTCCTCCCGTTGAAGTGATCGGACATCGTCCTTGTCATCTAAACTCGGTCCAAAATCGCTTCTTATGGTTTCAAAACGTGACGTTAATCTAACGAAACCAATTTACTGAAATGCGAGGTTTGAGTGTCTCAGAATACACATATCTAATGAAAATTAGCTCTAGCCGCATCTCCACTTGAAATACTCTAGCGCATTCTGTCTCCTGCGTTGTTTGGTGTGCTAAGTTGGTAAGCTGAATAAAAAATAATGCAATGGGCAACCTATCGTGGAATAAAAATGGTATTCATAGGAAAAGGAAACTGATCGGTGCAAATCTTGTAAAAACTGATATGCAAATATTTGTGAAATGTGGAGACATATGCTTATTTACATGGGCTTTAAAGAAAACTCGCCATGCATATTTAAAATTTAATTACCGAGTTAAAATAACGTGTAATTTCTATTTCATGAGTTGCTATAAGGTAGGGGGGCCCAAATATCGCCCACCACGTTTCTTCTTAATTGTTTGTGGTATATGGAGGCCACTACCGGAGATACAGAGATCCCCCTTTCAGTAGTTGTATGAGGAAGCCATTTCAGCCTGTGTTGATTTTTCAATTTTCTGGGAATTTTTGTCGATTTTCGTGTAAAGGGAGTTAATAATCATGTTTCATTAATTTTAATATAATCAGTAACGTTCAATTGATAATGTTAAATCATTTCAGGCAGTGATAGTGACTATTATTCGCTACATTTAGGTGTGGATTGTTTCTTGGTTTGCGATCCGATTCCGAAGGGGGATGCCGCCAACTTTTAGTACTAGGTTGTTCCTAATATCGCTAGCTTGAGTATAACCATTATCGCCCCAGCCCTTTCAGGGAACTATATTAAAAGAAAAATTACCTTTAAAAAATACATGGTAGATGTCTTGTCACCTGACAATGCTCCCGAGTTCTTTTTTAATTTGATGTTTTATTTAGGGGAAAGTACTTGAACTACATTGCTAAAAGGTGCAAAAAAAAGCTGTCTTGTATTACTTTAAATTTTGTTTCGCTTTAATTTTCATGTTTAATAAAGAAAGTATGAACATAGCATAAATTTGACTTTATTTCAATCCATTTCAGACATAGGCGGTATTAGGAACATATAGTGGCGGGCGATATTGGGAACACTTTTTTTTTAGAAGGAAAAATTTTGCAGTCGCAAAAAAAGTGTTGATGTGTTTGTTATAGAGTTGTAATTAAGTATATATTTGGATAACAGTCCAGATAATAGATTGTAACTATCTGTAGTTAAATTTGCACATGAATTAGCCCTCTGATTAAAATAATAGCTTAAGTGGGCGATATTTGTTTATATTGTAACTCAAATTTGTAATAATTTCCATGTGTGTTATATTTTTATTCATGTTTGTTTGAATTTAATTCACTTAAAATTGGAAGATTTAAATATCACTACTCGATATTTCAGAATAGTTTGAGGGTTAGAAATTCCAAAACTACCCTCAGACTTACTAAACCATTTAAAAAGTTTTATTTTCCTATAATTCATCTTCATCAACAGTCTGTTTAAATTCTGTTTAGTGACATTTATATCCTGTTGTTTCTATGGATGCATACCGTTTTTGACGTCTAAAAATTTGTAGCCTTACTTTCGTTAAGTTATTTCTGTGAATTGAAAGGATTAAAAGTAAGTCAAAAATGTTTCTCTTTTCGGCAAAGAATGCCAGACCAGTTTGACGGATTTGCTAAGGTTTGGGAAAAAGCACATAAAAACAAAATTCGAATGATGTTTACAAAATTCAAAAGGGGCATATTACGAAATAAAGAGAAAATAAATTATTTCCAATTGTATTTCAATATTTGTTGAAAATCATACGAATAAAATAAATATAAAACACTGTGAAAAAAGAAAAAATCGAATATTAGCTTAATAGCTTATAATATTAATATATATTAATCGAATATTATTAATAAATCGAATATATTAATAAAGCCATTCATAACTTTTTATTAATTTATTTTGAAATAGAGTTCTCTCGCGATGCGAATAGTAAGGGGCCATCGCATACGCAACGATATATCGCCGTTGGCATTTTTCGCAAGTGTTGTGAACGACGATATATCGTCGTTCGGCTCAAAAGAGCAGTGCCGGAAAGCTCTAATCTGGGTGACAAAAATCGCGCTGTTTTAAGGACGTTTCAACAACTATTATTATTTATTTATTTCTCGTGAATTACACCTCTGTTAGTTCGACAGGATAGGTTCGCGAACCAAATTCTGATGGTTTTTCGGCGAACGCAAAGGGATTTGCAGTTGACATCGGGGTGTGTTCAAGTATAGTTCGTCGTTTCACGCGAACTTCCTTCGAGCTCAAATCTGAAAACCAAGTTGTATTCCGAAGCACTTCCAAAGGCACCTCCTCCTCGATTGGCGACCAATAAGGGATGATTAATGGTGCGAAGTTTCTTTGCTCCTTTCTCGTGGTTTGCTGCTGGTTCGTCCTGAAAAATAATTTCTTCAAACAGTTCCGAGCTTTTCACGAACCGTTTGGCTTGAAAATGTACACGCGCTTGCGAGAAAAGGGTATTTCCCGCTCTTTTAGATCCTTCATCTAATGCCCCCTTCCATTTATTATTGAATATTCTGTAACCGCTATTTATCTTCCGGCGTTTATTGATGAGTTTTCGCTGTTTAATCTCAGCCCAGTTTCTGTAAGTGGGACTGACGGTGAATGCCATTCCAAAGATCTTCGCCAAATTTTATTAGAATCCATCAAGGAATGAGGAAATGTATCACTTTCAAACAAACAAAATCTGATATTTTCAATTTTATAGATAGATAAATCCCTGAATTATAAGCAAGATAGTGTGTTATTTTAACCTACAAATATTTAGAGCGTCCTTCAATATTTCCCAAATTGTATACATTCTACGTTCAGCTAATTTAGTTGTGCGAATTATTTTTGTTTTTCAATTACTAGAACGTATTCTTTGTGTTTACAGTATGTTTGGAGTAATTTTCATGTGGTAAATCCAAGCATCTGTTTGATAAATTTTAGTTATGTGCGATTTTAGTTATTTATTGTCCTTTGTCTTATTCGTGCATATGAAATTATGTGCTGTTTAATGTTTACATAAGAAGCAGAAAACGGTTTTTTTACTGTTTGACAATTTTTATTACAATTTGTCAAGATTGTTTTATTACAATCTTACAAAATACTCATTTATATTCTCATTAAGTCTAATTATCATAGTTATAAAGGAAAAATGATCAAAACCCGACAAATACATCCTAGAGTAGATTTTATATCCGCTAGATACATTTCGACCATTTAAGAATGAAAAAGGTCGCGACTTACAGAGGGTTAATTGTGTTTAATTAAGCTCCTCTGTCGGTCGTTCCAGCGATTCAATCTTGCTCGCCTTTTGGTGCGCGCGCAACGAAATCGATTTTATTACCATTCGTTGCTGTATATTTTTTGGTATTTTCTTCTCATGGTTTCATTCAGAGGAATTTGGGTATTTAAATCTAATTAATGCAATATATCATTTCTCTGTTGCAGGGGCTCCCGAACATCATGAATCTCCGTGTTTCTGACCATCATGTGAGTTATTTTCTGCTGAAGCAACACGCATGCGCCATTCGTTATTTATTTTTATTTTTGCTGCATTTAAAATGTTTCACTTTCTAACTCTCTTTCTTCTTTTTGCAGACGAATGGGGATGATGAATGGGAGTATGAAGAAATCACGTTAGAAAGGGTTTGTATGATTTTTTTACTTTTTTTTAAAAATGAAGTTTTAAATCCTGTGTATCTCTTCATACGTGGAAGCACAGAACGGTTTTGAAGTCGAAATCTGGAACCCTATATTGTAGCTCCGCCATGTATCGCCTAAGAACAAGATTGCTGCTAAAATAATCATTTTTGGCGTGTTTTTTATTATTATTTTAGTTTTATGAATAATCGACAAAAACATTCCAGGTTTTTGATTCGTTTGTCTTTATATTATTCCCAGAACAGACAGAACATTTCACGTTATTACATTGAAGGGCTTTGGAAATAGCTAGCTGATACTAAATTGGATTGGAAGTTAAATTGTAATGGCACAAAATCTGGATGTTGCTATTCTGCACCAGACTCACACAGTTAAAAGATTAAAATACCGAAGGAGAATGTGATGACGCAAACAAAGAAAGCTGAAATCAAAGCTGAATATTACTAAATATTAAAAAAAAATGGTAAAATATGAAACGAATATTGTGATGCACAAAAAGTTAGTACTCTTTATGAAAGCGAAAAAGTTTCAAGTCTTTCGCCACTAAATCCTTTTGGTCTAAAACGATGTTATTGCTGAAGTTTAAATGAGTTTGATTAAAATTTGCCCTTGGTTAAGAAATTGATGTACTGGAGAGACGAAGGACTCTCTGACCATTTTTGGATGAATTAATTTAGTTTGAACTTAGTTTTTTAACTTAAACTTTGAACTTGGTTTTTAAATTTCAATTTCAACTTGATGATTTTGCAGAATTCTTTGCTTCCTGACTGTAATAATGACATATTTTGTTCGTTTACCGAGCACAAAGAGTTAAAACTATTTGTACAGTTTTTTCAGATGAATTTTTAAACTCATGCTGTTTCCATAATTGAAATTATTACTCAGTTGAATACTGCGTAAGTCGAACTTAAAAATTAAAGGAGATTTGTAGCTCTAATCTGAAATTTCCTAGTATGATAATGTTTTAAGCTTAGTCATTAGTCTTTACATTATTTTTAAAAATTTTCTCTTAATCATAGCGACGTGAATTACTGACAAAAGAAAAGATTTAATTGTCCCAAAGCGCACGTGTGTATAATTCAAAATAGTCAGTAATTAGTAATTTAAAAATAGCCATGCCCAGTTACCGAAACAATAGAAAGTATTGCTTTAAAATATAGTTAAAAATTTATTAAAATTAGAGACTAAAATAAAATTGCTATTGCTAAAAAGCTAATTTTTAAAAAATTTTAGTGGTTTAAAAATGGTTTTTGTTCAATAATAGGCTCTGAAATTACTGAGAGGAAACGTTAAAATTTCGATTAATTTTTAGTTAAAATTTTGAAAATCCCTTTCTTGTGAGCAGTTACTACCAAAGGAGTAGCTACGTGACAAATTTGGTAGCTCTAGGTTCAAAGCTCTGCCTTGTTGAGCGTTTTGAACGATTTTTGCGTCCCTTACCCGTCGCGCAATTTACAGATAGATAGTACCCCTCCCTGCAAACATTATCGTGTTCAAATGCCTCGTTAAATTTTGAAATGAAAGGTCTCGAGGAGGTCTTTTTTTGCTGCATAATTATGTCTTTGTGCTTTGTGAGATAACAGCTTTACTATTACTTGCAGTTAATTGATATTCAGCAAAATTATTTTATTTTGTTAACAAACTTCATTTCAGTTTGGTTAATTTGAAATAAATCTTAATCTTTTAAAATTCAATCTGCCTTGAGTTAATTACAAACATGCTACTGAAAGCTGTAAAAAAAATGACGGGAGGCTGTCTTTTTCAAACAGCCGCTGATGTTAAAGGTGTAGGACTACTTTACTCGCGTGACTCTTTTGTTTCTCGAAGTTTCTCTTTGTTACTCTCTGAAATACTAATGTATGGAAAATTCGCGAAATAAAATGAAACTAAGGTTACAATGAAAATTGTTTTATTTCTTAATAAAATGTATTACAATGTCAATTCTTTTGTTTTGAATTCTTCAATCGTGCGTGGATATGTTACAATTCTGTGCCCTATCGGTCGATGATATGAAAAGTAACATACATAATTTAATAATTTTTTGTGACTTCTGTTGTTAACCGAGATATAGAGGATCTCCCATACAACGTTTTTTGTGGCGTTTTGGCGTGTGAATCAAATTCCTCCCCGAGACCCCAATGGGAGGAATGTACTCCTACGTTAAAATTTCAACAACTTTAAAAGACATTGGAATTTTTGGGCTCCAAATATTGTGTTTACTGCAAGTAATTCTAGTTCTTCATAGCATAACCAGTGGCGGCGCGTCTGGGGGTGGATCGCCCCACGACTTTTTGCGGGAAAACTTAAATTTCTATTCTATTTTAGCTGCCTAAAGTCAGGAATTATATGTATATAAAAGTGTCCGCGAAAGCTAGATAATTTTGCAACTAATTTTTTTTTTTTAATTTTGTTGCCTACCCCTATATTCCCGGGTACTTTTAGGTTTCTATAAATTTTTGCCTCCTCACTTTTTTCACCCTATCGCCGCCACTGATCATAACATTCATATTACTGCTTTAACACGATATATAAAAGTGCTTTAAAAGGAAGTTGTTGTTTTATAGGGTGGTGCTGGCTTAGGTTTCAGCATAGCAGGTGGCACAGACAATCCCCATGTAGGAGACAACCCTAGTATTTATATAACAAAGCTCATTCCAGGTGGCGCTGCTGCTGCAGATGGACGTTTACAGTGAGTAGAAAATATTTCTAGACTTTGACTGAAAAAGAAGACTGAATTATATAATCAGTGTTATCTATATTGTAGGGCCAGTTGTTATATCTTTGGATGGTGCACAGCAAAATGAAAATAAGTCAAATTTTAAATTTCCTGAAATTAAAAATGTGGAGTTACGAATGAATATAAAACGCATTTTAAAAGTAATTAATGGATCAAAATTTCAGATTAATATAATGGAAAACAAGTAATGCTTGAACACTCTCTTCTGAACACACTTTAGTCAAACATAACCTAATACATGTAACTGTGATATGTTCACTCAATTTTAACCATATGCATTACTGAATACAGTGTATTAAATTCCTGAGTCAGTTTTTTTTTAAAAAATTCAAAAATAGTGTTGTGCAAACTTTTTAGATAATCTGATGTGAATGAATATATACTATTTCATCAGCCCTATTTTCATGTGAAGGGAAAGGCTATGGTGTGGAGTCAAATATAACTCTCATATATGTAGAGTATTTTCTGTGTTCACAGTCACTTTTATGCATTCTTAAAAACTCAAAAGTGGCAAGTAAATTGAGCCGAAACTTTCTGTTTCATTTAACCCCTTCTTGGCCGAATCGAATCTCCGACAAAATGATTATGTTTTCCATTCAAGGCGGGAAATCTCACTTCGAAAACACGAAGAAAGTTGGACTATTTGCGCCATCTTTTAGCAATATTCAGAAATACAAAGAATAATCGCGGAATAGAACGAGGCGTGCAAGTGGCGACGAATTCACTTTCAACGATGCAATTTTTCCTCTTCGTCGCATGACCAAGAAGGAGTTAAGGGTAGTATTGAGGGCTCATAGATTTGCAACATCTATTAGGATCTGCTTGAAAGATTAGGAAGAAGGATTATGGCCCAAGATAATACGATTATTCTGAAATTTTGATATCTTTCATTTATCGCCATATTTAAAAAAAGAAATTGCTAAATCTGTGCCAGCTTACTTTTCAGCTTTGAATCTTATTAATAGCCGAGTCAATGTTGTTCTTAGCATTGTGGTGAAAAGAAAGAGTGTTAATGTATATGATCTGAGTTTCATAGTAGAATTAAAATCGTTGCAGTTAAAGATCTGACAACAATTTAAAAGTGAAACCGAAACAAAATAATATTTAGAACATTTTGCAACGGAACTGATTTTGAAACTTTTCCATAATGACCCATTCGTTTGAAATATTTTTGCTTCCCTCTTCATTTTTGTATTGTCAAAATTTCCCTTTTTGAATCGTGAATAACAATACAATGGAGTTATTAATATTAAAATTTATTGAATGAGTTATTCAAAAATGCTATTATGTATTATTAAAACTGTGAATGGAAATCCTTAGAATAATTGGTCTTTAAATCTAGTTTCTTAAGCTTATTGTGACTTATAATTAGTTTTTAAATAGCGGGCAAATATATTCTTGATTACTTTCTATTTCTTTTTCTCGTAATACTATAAATAAATTACAATACAATCCCGGTTAACCGAACTGCCGTTTCGGATAACGATTTTTTCGGTTAAGCCATGAATATGCATTACTATTTTGTGTCTAATTACGTTATGCAATTTTGAAATGTTTTGAGTGTAAAACGAATTCAAAACTCTCTTTGTAGGCTACACTTATGTTCTTTATTAAAGTTAACCGTGACCGTAAACCATACACAGGCAAACAGTATCGTAATTAATATTGTTAATACCCATTAATTTGAATTTTAGCATTCTAAAATGAATCGCTGGCCTTCTTGGGGCGGCTTAAAAGAAAAAAGTGGGAATATTGTTGCAAATCTCGCCTTCGCGATTATTCTCGAGCATATACAGTACGTGTTTTTTGGATTTCCGATCTCACGGTCATTTCGGATAACCGGGTTTTACTGTAACACAATATGAATTTAGTGTTTTAATTAATTTTGATTTATATGATATTACCTTATGTAAAACTCCATTCTTTACGTCGTAATTTTCTTATAAAATTTGCATTTTATGGCTAGAAGATATTCGGTACTTTTCCCGTTAGCGCGATAACAGCCAAAATGCGCGCAGCATTTAACAAATATTACAACTTAATGAGGTGAAATTCCTCGAACTTCACTGGCGAACAGTTATTGTGTGCAATGCACACATTTTTTGGCGCATGCTAACGGAAGCGTGATATTTTGTCGCGTTAACGGGAAAGTACCAAATTTTCTGTCGCCTGCAATACAGTGAGATCAGGTTGGATTCCCGGGTCCAGGGGGGGGGGGGCTGAGGTCATAAAACTTTTGTATCATAGTGACGAATGACAAACATCTTGACTTATGTAAACCAAAACACTTTAACTTTACAGACTTTCCTCACCTGACAATAAGAATCATAAAGAACACTACAATACTTTGGATAATTTAATAAAAATACAATGAAATAACTAGCCAAAAAATGTTTTCGACCGCGTCAACGCTACAAGTACAAGTGGAATGACTAGAAAAGTAGGCAAATTTTCGAGCCGGTCAAGCCAGAAAACAATGTTGTCAGGATGTTATTATTTTTAAATGAAAATTAAGAACAAATAGTTGTAGTGATTTTAAATAAAATTTTGGTTTAGCTCTGGGGGGAGGGCTGCAGCCCGATTGCCCCCCCCCCCGGATTCGCCACTGCTTCTGCGAAATGATGAGTGTAAAATGAATTCTGCGTGTATCTAAATAAGGATGGAAAGCTTTGTCATTCACTTAGGAGATGCTTTTTATGCGAAATCTAGAACTGCTATTTTAAAGTTTTTTTAAGTTGATTCAAAATGAGCGAATAAAGGCGATGTCGTTTACTTATTTCAGGGTTAACGATATTATTTTAAAAGTCAATGATGTGGATCTCATTGACATACCTCATTCAGTTGCGGTGGATGCACTAAAAAGAGCTGGTAACATGGTCCATTTGGTAAGTCAGGTTCTTTTCATTTTATTTTATTTAGATTAGTTTTAGATGCAACCGACTGACAGCGCTGCTGAAGCGCGCATTGTATTTTATTTATCGTTTTCTTTTTATTATAACTTTATGTTTGGCATTTTCTTTTAAGTTGGTGGAAAAGTAGTGGCATTTCTTTTAAATATATGTAAATAAAATATATATTAAAAAATTTTAAAAGGTTTTAGTCTCTTGATAGTAACTTGCTTCTTAGGACTCAAAAGTACAATTATTTGGTAAGACTTACGAACACGGTACGGTTTTGTCGCCAAGCTCGCCATAATTGCGCCTATCGTTAAAAGACGCACCAAAAGCAGGGGTGGCGCAGGGAGGACCGGGGAGGCAGGGTCCCCTCATGGGGATGTTTTGCCCCACATCGGGGAAAATTTTTTTATCTCGTTCACGCAACGGGTTGTTCAACTAGTTGATATATAAAGATCTGGCCAAAATTTGAGACCAATTTCATAACACTTTCCCCCTGTACAGCAAGTCGTGTCCCCCCTGTCGGGCAGACACTAGCTCCACTCCTGACCAAAAGTAAAGAAAATAAATGTTCCTGTATTACCTTATTTGTTTAATAATCGCCCAAAAGAAATTCTATTTCGGCGACCGGCCGCATTCTGAAGTCTAGCCGACTATTTTTTGCTAATGAATAAATATTTTTTTTTTTTTTTTTTTTTTTTTTTGTCATGAGTTTTAAAAAATTATGGCGTTCAGTAGAGATTTCGGTGAGATCTTGGATTGCTCTACTATTTAGTATTTTCCATTTATATTTCAGTTTATAATTTCAGCTATTATATAATTTTTTTATTATTTCAAATTGTGAAATAATGAAATTCAGTTCATTTTCCTGAATATTTGAAATTTTATATTCAGTTGTCTTTTATTCAATAGATAGATATTCAATTAAATTACTGATGTAGAAAATAATAATAATTTAGCAAGACTCGAGAAAGTGGCCGTCACTACATTGGCAACTCTTTTGCTGATGTCCACCATTATGAGGGTCTTAACCATCTTGGATCTAATTCCAAATCTGGCAAGTTATCATTTGAAAGAATTCATGTTTGGCGAACATTTGGCGCAAAACTGTGTTCTCGATTCTAACAATTAATTTCACTTTATAAAAGAAGTAAATTGCTTCATTGTTGTTCCTGAATAGAAATTGTTTTACACTTTATTACAGTTTCTCTTTCAATTCCTTTGTATGTGTATTAACTGTTTCTTTCCCATTTCTTTTCACTTTGAAAAATGATAAATTTAAATGAAGCTGTTGCTCTATGCAAGTTTGAGTGTAAATGCCATTTCTAGTTTATTTTTTTCTTCTTTCTCAAATTATATTTTGAATTATTTATATTTGAATTTTTATTTAAAAGATAAAAGGTTTATCTCTTTGCATAAATTTTCTTGAGTGTAAAAATTCTTGATGTTTATGTAAAGGTTAATGTATATAATAAGTGATAAAAATCCATTGCATTATGAATATTCAGTGCTGCATAATTTAATTTTGTGTATATTGATCTGTTGTTTCTGAAATAAATTCCCCTTTTATGCATGGAATTCTTATTCGACTATCTAAGTTGTCTTGTATTCTTCCAATTTATTTCTCAAAGTACATAATTGGACATTATCTTCTGATTCTTTAATTATTTATTAATGCTTCAAATTAAATTAGTTGATAATTTCCAATGAAAAACTTCATGTTTAACAGGCGTCAAAATGTCTTGAACAAGTTTTCTTAATTGCATTTCAGCTAATAAACACCATATATTTTTATTATAACGTGCAAGAAGCAATATTATAATGCGACCCTTTTAGATGTGTATTTTATAGTTTGAATGATTTAGTTAGCGTAATCTTTTCTTTATGGTAATGTAGATCCTGCACCAGCAAATTTTTTGCCTTTGCTTGCAAGTTCGTACACATTCTATACCAGTAAACCATTAGGATTACTCTTCCATCATGATGTTAATCTGATTTTTCTGTAATCATCTAGTAAATATTGTTATCTCCTTATCTTATTTGGTCAAAACATCTAATGAATAATTTGATTGCCAAGAAGGGAAGATAACAGTAAGTGATATCCCAGGCAGCCTATCGAAAATTAATTTTCAGTTCATTAGAAGATAAGATCTGTGATCGATTTAGGCTGCCTATCTTATCTTTCTTCATTGGCAATCAACGTATTCATTATATGTCTTGATAATACATATAAGGGGATAACAATGTTTACTAGATGATTACAGAATGAACAGATTAGCACCATGAGGGGAAAGTTCGCTAGTTTTTTACTGGGAAAAAAGCACATTCCTTTTCCTTCCCTAAAATCTTTATCTTAAAAGAAGATTTTACTGTTTTTCTTACCCGTATTATGAAGGAGTTTTTTTCCCCCACTCTAGTTTCTTTTAAAAACTGTAGTTGATAGTATTAATGTAACACAACCAATTTTGGTACCACTAAAAAGTAAAGTACTAGTTTGGTAAATATGGTGCCACTGCAATGCAAACTTTTGCAGTTCTTTCTCTCCTCTCCCCCTACTTGATGCATAAAACCTCTCGCCACATTTCAATATGCTTATTTTGTACTAGTTTTTCTGTGTACCAATATGCCCTAAACTAAATTTCTCAACACATTATTGAGTTATTATTCACCTTGTTAAAAATAATTATTAAGGAACTTTTTTGTATCAAAAATTTTAATGCATATTATATGGTACAAGTGTTCCCTGATTTATTCAAGGAATCCATATAATTAATTATATTATAAAATAAATCCTTTTTATTTTCTTTTATTTTGGTTGTAAAGTTATCTATATTGCAGCATATTTTATTTTCACAAAAAACTATAGAACATAATTGATTTGTATTCTGTATTTGTCACCAAATACTTGTCATGTGTGTCCCATAAGTGCAGGAAGGCTACTGACGTGGCGGTAAAAGGTGCGAGTTGGTGCCGGTATGATTGATCACAGCCGTGGCATGAGGTCCCAGCTACTATCAGCACCCTGCTTCACACTATCTTTGACACTACTCTCACTTCCTTCAGAAAGGTCAGCTTCATGGTGACACAGTGCGAACAGCATGGAATAAAAACGCAAATTTAGAACGATAACATGTTTAATAGAACAACAATTAAGTTAAGCATAGAAATAAAAATTAAACTACTACATCATATGACCACGCACGTGGTAAGATGATAACAAAAAGTGTGATAATGATCAGGTGGAACATCACCTTTAAATACTGCAGCAGCTTCCCTGCCATTGGTCACGAGATGACATCACTGAAAAAGGGCGGGTTAAATATGCATGCAAATACAGCTAACAACACAGCTGGCAATGATGCCACATATGTTTGATTGTTTTTCAATAAGGACATATGTAGAAAAAATAATAATTTTTTTTCTCCCTCTATCTTTTTTGCAGCTAGTAAAAAGGCGTAGAGTCTCTCCGCAAATTGTAGAAATTGAACTTATCAAGGGTAACAAAGGCCTCGGATTCAGCATTGCAGGTGGCATTGGGAACCAACATGTGCCAGGTGATAATGGCATTTATGTCACCAAAATAATGGAAGGGGGTGCCGCTCATATAGATGGTAGTCTGGAGGTTGGAGATGAACTAATAGCCGTAAGTATTCAGAAAGTTTTTTTTATATACTTTTATTTAACTGGCCTTATTTATTGCGATAAAGATGAAATTTTGTAATTTATTTTTTTACTCACTTCTTGATGCTCTTAATAACAGTACACTATTTTATATTTTAAGAACTCATTTATCAGTTAATTGGATAAGTTAATTAAGTTTTGATTCTGTACAAGCAAGTCCCACTTGGTAGTGAATTTGAGAAAAATTGATTTCAAGATTTCATAATATTTAAATTACTAAATTATAAATTAAAGAAGAAAAGAATTAATATAAAAGAAATCCTGCTTTGTACTAAACTAATGTAAAAGTGTTTTTAAATATTTTTGTTAAATTTATTTTGTTTATATTTTTATGTTTATTTGATTAAATCCTTATGAGTAACTATCAAACTATATAGGGTCCTAGGAGTCTTTCTGATGCTATACAATTTGGATTTTTTTTCCATGTCATGAACATATTTTCTATTTTGGGGGTGAGGGGGAGGAACTTGTTAAAGGCTTATCACTAAACTTGATAAAAACTTTCAGAATAAACTAAAGGATTATTATAATTTATCTAATTTTCGTAAATTGTTGCACTTACAGTTTTTATTTAGCTTTAAAAAAATTCTTATTATTTATTCTTCGATTCTTTTAAAGTTTTGCTAGAATCTATAGATATAATCTGAAGGTTAAATTTTATTTTGACGTAAGTAATCTGAAATAAAATAATAATAGCAAAGTAATTTAATAATACTTATAGAATGAGGTGAGATGGTACGAAGTGGGGCGTAAATGTGCCAGCATGTTTTTTTCTTTTTGCAAACACTCTCAACTAGATAACAGTGAAAATCATCAGTTCATAATATTGACACTAATTGCTGATAAACTGTTTGTTTTCACTGTGAGTTAGGAGAATGCACATGGAGGCAAAAATCCATATTGGCACATTTTCACCCCATCTGATACTTTCTGACATTATTCTATGGATATAATGTTATGAATGGGGAGCCAACGTATAATTTTAATACCATATGTAAGATTTTATTTATTGGCTTATAGATTGTTTGTCTTTAAATCTGGATGAAATGTAGTGTATGTTTAGAAAAGGCTATTTTAGATTTGTAGTTTTAACATTAAAGATAATAATATAGCAATTCAGCTGTTGTGTTTGTTATCTGACTGCTGTTTAAAATTAAGTATGACGCTGTTTAAAACCCATGATTTAGGTCTGAATCTGGACAGATCCAAACCAGACTTTTCATATTGTCCATTTGTCTTGTCTAATCTCTAATACTAATAAAGATGAATGTCTGTGTGTCTGTTGGTGCTCTACAGAACAGACCGTTGAACCCATAGCTTTCAAATTCGGTACAGGTATACTTGGGAAGGTGAGAATGTGCAGCCCGGAGCCATTTTTTTCCAATTTTTTAATTTTGTTCAAATTTTAATTATTTAAAAATTAGGCAAATTTTGGCCGTTTTAGGCCATTTTTTCAAGAATAACTTCCGAAGTAATTATCGGACGAAAATTATTTTTATACCATTTTAAAGTGTGAATTTTCACCTTTCTAATGTTAGTTTGAACTCTGTATATTATTTCGCGAATTTTAAAATTTTTTTGAAAGCATCATCTACTGCTCGCAAATCGTTGAAGGTCACTGAATGGACAACACTCCTCTCGGACAAGGTCACGGAAACAAGGCAAAGATTCCCCCCTTTTCCCCTTCTTCGGGATGACTTGGAAGCACTTCGCCTCCCGGTACTGCTGTTGGTTTTAGTGAGATTTGCGGTTCTCAATACTGCGAAAAGTTTTTTTTCCCTTTAAATTTTAAATGCTTATATTTACAATTTTAAACCCATTTTATGCTTAAACAATTTTAAACCCATTTTGAAATGTAGAAGGCAACCTTTCCTGTGATATTAAACTTAATGCTATGCCACTTTTATTGCGGAATTTTAACAAACTTTTATTCCTGTTTCAGATTATACGTGCTTTACCAATCCTTCAACAAACTCAATTAGAATACCACAATCAGAGCAAAACAGTTAATGGAATATCAAATTATAAATGAATATGGCATGATTGATAATGCTTTAAAAGCTGTCTAATATTGGCTCGAATTATGGAGTTTATTGCATTTTTTTTTTTTTCAATTTTTTTAAAAAAAATTCTTATGGCATTTTTGTTAAAATTAAAGTGCATTTCAAATTGTAGCAACAATTTCAAATAAATATTCGAGAAGTAGCAGCTAATAACTGCATTCATTTATGAACTGGAAACTTAGAACTTTGGATTTATGCATCTCAAGATTATCTTTTTGTACTATTTCATTTTGGATGCCTTTTTTATTTCATTTTTGATTTTGGAACTAATTGTTTCATCTAAAAAAACCAACTAAATATAATTTTTTTCCATGACATTTTACTTGATATATGATAGTCATTTGTTTGAGTTTTCAATTGTTTTTTTACAGTTTATTATGTTTAAAATTTAAATTGGAAATTACTACTTCTGATAAATAGCTTTAATTAAAAAATATTAAAATTAAATACAACAATAACAACTATCTCAAACATCCTACATATTTGCATTTTATTGATATAACTGAAACATTTTAAGTTATAAGTTCTAATATGGGTGAACCAGATGGTCGCCAAAGGCGGCTAGTATATAATAATTTAAGATTTTATTCAGAACACATCTTGTATAGAATTTTTATCTGGTTAAAATACAAAATTTCAAAGCAGTTTTGACCAGAGGAGAATACTGTGTTATAATAGATATTTATTCAATCACCAAAGTGGAATAAAATTTCAAGAGCTTACTTTCTTTTAATGCATATTGGTTTTAATAAAGTATTCTTTAACGGCATTGCAACTGAGAATTAATGCTTAGTTTTTTAATAAGTTTAGTACTGAAAATTATTTTTTCTATCTTACAAAACTTTATTTATGTAAACTTGTGTACTAAGCACCTGTTCTGTATTTTTTTAGGTGGGAGATACTAATTTAGAAAATGTAACACATGAAGAGGCTGTAGCCACTTTGAAAGCAACCACAGAGCGTGTTATCCTAACTGTTGTTAAAAATGCAGCTAACAGAATGTATAGGAATCACTCTAGAAATCCCTCACCCTTGCCCGTGGCTAACATCATTCAAACACAGGAAGCCATCCGAGCAAAGAGTGTAACCCCACCTCCTTGTGAGTATTCTAACCCTAATATATTTTCCCTTCTCTCTGCAAATTACTGTGTTTTTCTTCTATTGAAAAAATTACCTTGTAATCATATTTGTATTGTTATCTAAAAACTGTAGTCTGTAAAAACTGTATTAATGAAAAGAAGTTTCATATGCTGTAAAAACCAATGTAGGCGGATTATTAAATAGGCAAAGGAGGTAATTGCCTGTGGGCCCCATAATTTTAGGGGCCCCGAGGCCTCGGCATTTTTTTAGCAGTATTTTCAGAGCAATTTAAGTTTTTACTTTCATTTAACTGACAGCGACTGTGCATTCAAGTTTATTCAAATTAGCATCAAGTATCGTTTAAATTTTGGAATATTATTCTAACAATATTCCTAATTAATTACCTTCTGCTAGTTCTAAAATTGTTTTATAATTCTTAAAAATATGTTGCTTTATTATTTAAAAAAAATCCCCGAACTTATAATTAAATAGTGTTTAGCTCTGTAGAAAAAGTTTCGTAATTTTTTTTACTATTTTGTTTAAAATTATTTTAAAATTTTAATTTTTTATGTGAGTGATATTGAAACCAACTTTCTTGAAAGTGACTCGCAATTAAATGTTTTGTTATGTTTTCAAAATTTGTTGCACAGAATTAAAATTAACAAAAATATCTGGTTTTGGAAGTTGGTAAGGCGCCAAGCCCCCCCCCCCCCCAAACTTGCTTCACCTATGGGCCCCTACAGGACTTCATCTGGTTGTGAGTATAGGAGAAAAAAATATTTGTTCATTAGAAGTTTGCCTATTTATTGAATAGCAATTATATCATTTTATAAGTCTTTCTCCTCTCCCCTTCCATGGTACCAGTTGGCAAAGTCTTCATTTCTGGATCTTAGTGTGTCCTAGACCTGATATCCACCGAAGATCCTCTGTGTTTGTAGGCATGAGGCCCTTAACTATCAAAGTCAGAGATGCTGTTGTTAGTTTAGTGGGAAGATTGTAGAGGGGGAGGGCAGCTCAGGTCACGATTGGATTATCAAATAAGCAAAGTAGGCAACTGCCTGGGGATCCCCCAACGTTGGGGGGGGGGGGACTGAGGTCTTGAGAATTTTTTTTTTCCATTTAATTTTCATCCATATACTTGAATGCGTTAAAATTAAACTGAAGTATTGTTGAATTCAAATCAGGTATGGTAAACTTTATTGTATGTATTTAGATTGTATTAAAAAGAATTGGTAATTTTTTTATCATTTTGTTTGAAATTACTTTGAAATTTAAATTACTTTTTTTTATAGATGAGATATTAAAACCAACTCTCTTTAAGGTGACAGCACTTAAATGGTTGTTATTTCAGTTTGTCATATCACATTATCTGTTAAATAAAAACTACTTGTATTAAATCAAAATCGTTGGAAAACTTCCAGTTTCAGAAGTTGGGGATAGGAAATGGAGATGAAACCCGCATTGCCAAGGGGCCCCTGCACGGCTTAATCGGAATCTGTCTGAGATTTCATCCTTTTCATCAGGACACCATTCAAAATGAAATGTTAACTAAACAAAACTATTCCTGTCCCTACCTCCAATATCATGCTTATCAGCCAAGATTTCCAGATTAAATGTAAATTTATAATTGCATGTAAAAGCTGACTGATTTTTTCCTCTCTTAAAAAGAGAAACTTCTTATGGCTCTTGGTTTATGTAATTTTTCCTTACAATACATGTGAACGAAAGAAGAAAATCGAGTATTTTTATTGATCAATGCTTATTTCTATATTCATGCATTGTATTCTGAATCAAATAAATGTGAATAAGAGCAAATATTTGTATTGAGAAACTTAGTAATTTCGCTTGTCTTCTTTGAAGAGGCACTGCAATTGTTATAAATGTAATTGACAATCGTGTCTAACCTTGAAAATGATTCTGTATTGGAAATCTGTTTACATAAAGTTAAAATAAACGAAGAGCCTCTCATTGTATTATTATTTTCACTGTATAGATAACATATTATTTAAGGAAGTATTTTCTTTTGCAAAATATTTAATTTATCGCTCCTTAAATGTTCATCGGTTTATATCTTTTTCAGTAAACATACCAGCAGAATATCCTTTGGAGTCTCCACCAGATGATCAACCTCTTCCAAGAGCAGCTACAGTCGAAGATTTTACAAGGTAAGTTTAAAACCTTGACATTGCATGAATACTATTCAAATGGCTCTGGATTTGCTAACATAACTTTTCAACCAAATGGCAATAAAAGTATTTTATTCTTTATCAGAGAATGAGTGGCATATTTGACTATCAAGCATGTATAAAGAGCCTTTCTTATTAAAAGTAATTATTTAAAAATTATTTTATTTAAAAATGTAGAAATTAAATTTCCTTTTTGTGAGATGTTGAAAAAAAATATAATGCAATACACTTGCTAATATTTTAATGTAGAGGGTTGCATTAAAGATAATGGATTGCATTTGCACTTTAACCTACTAGATACAAAAATAACTCCTTTAACTAATAAAAATAATTTTATTCAATGCATTAATTTTGCCAGAAAATGCTCACTGTCTTGGATTGGCAGGTTTTAATATTCAAAGACTTCTATAGTTGACAGTATTGGACTTGACGCTGTAATTTTATCAATGCATCAATTTTAAATCCTCTTCTGATTATCAAATGGTGACAGGCTCTTTTTAAAGTAAAATAGAATTGTTCTCAGAGTGTGTCATTATTTTGTTTGTGTGATGAAATGTCTGCTTTTCAGAAATCATATTGTTTGATCGAATTCCATGAATTGCTAATTAATTTTTAAACAGAGCTTTCGACATCCAGTAACTAGTCATTGTGGCATTTTTATTATTTTACAAAAAAAGCAACTGTTGTCAGAAAGGTGTGTAAATTATGTGGTAAGAATTTTTCTGGTCTTTATACAATCTATTTTATTACCATTTTTTTTTTTTTAACTAAGTGATATAAATTAAAAAATGTTTGGGTATATGCAGAGAAGAGGCAGTAAAAGAATTTTGGTTGGTGAGTGTACCATTTATATGGAGAGTGTTTCATTTGCAGAGATGTTCTGTACAATAAAAAATTGTAATATATTGAATTTTAAGATGAAAAATTTAATTAAACTGAAATTTATAAATTTTATTCACATCTTATCTGATGCATGATGTAATTTGTGAGATAATTTAGCTTAGATATATTAGTGTGTCATGACTAATGACTGGCAGTTGGAGACATTTTTTTTTTCTTTCCGATAGAATAACATTCAATTAACTCATAAAAAAATCACATTTTCTGATAATCCTAGAGTTTTCACCTAACGCTAGATTATTTGTTTGCTGCATGCATTACCTTATATTCCCATCCTTCTGTTTGTTTCTTATTCTTAAATTATACTGCATATTTTATCATTAAAACTAATTAACACTGTTGTTGTATTTTTTAACAGTTTCTATAGAATGAATTATGGCTTACTGATGCATATTTAATTCTGTATTGAAACAGTTTATTATTGAAACGCAAATTGCAATGAATTTTTTTCTGTGATCCATATCCTGTTTGAAGGAAAATTGCATGAATTATACAAAGAAATATATCAAATTTTTGCATTCAGTGTACCATATATAATTATGATCCACTGTTTGAAACATCATAGATATATCTGGTATACTTTCTTGTATTTAATTTTCATGGTCATCTTGTATTCAGTTTTCACTTATTAAATTTAGTTAACATATCAATATTCAGAATGATAATTGAATTTTAAAGATAAAAAATATGCTATGTTTATGCTTATTTGTCTATTTCGTAAATATTATTTCTGATGGGCAATCAGTAATGGGATATAACTGCCTACTGCATTGCAAGTGAATAATGAGCACACTTTTTAATGATGAATACCCAATAAACAGCTGAATACTTCCATTTCATTTAATAACTTTTCTACTGCTATTTATTTATCAAATGTTAGCTACACTTTGCTTTGAGTATTTGTGTCACCTCCTTTATTGTGTCATGAAATTTGAATTTTTATTTGTTTCTGAAATATATTATGCAGGATAGTCTTATGATTTTGGGTAAACTTCTGCCATGAGCATTTAAAAAAAAATTAGGTAGGAGAATTTTATTTCTTACACTTTCTAGATTAAAGCCTTTAAAAAAATAGGTTTCCATTTTTATGTGATTGTTAAATTTCAAATTTTCATGAATTTATAAAATGTTATTTATAAGCTTAAAAACTTCTGATAAAGTCTTATGTGTTCTAATGAAAATTATTTTAAAGATTCTCTAGATTATGTTCGAGAGCGAGTTCAACTATCAGCTATTCAATGATATTCCACTCTCAACAGTAATAAAAAAAAAAATAATGAAGAAATATTTATTTATTTTGAGAAATCCCATTTCTGTTTTCGAGTGTATTTTTTACCGTTGATTGAAGGAAAGAGATATCACTTAGGTGGATGGCTTATTAATCCTAGTATTTAAATAACCACTGGTGTAAATACGATGGTAACAAAATGCATGTAGGTTCAATTTTTTTCACCAGATCTTAATCTGTTTTGCAGTTAAACTACCAGACAAATTACCCAGAATTGCTTGGTCTTTTTCTTATCAAAATCTTCAGAGGAGTGGTTAAGGTAGGAAATGAAACAATGTGATGTAGAAAACATAGTGTTTTGAAAAATAATTTTGAGCCCTTATTTCCCCAACAATTATTTCTTTCCATTGTGATGAAACAATCTGTCATCAAATTATCTTCATTTTTCATACTGTAATATTTTTCACTGCTATAGCAAAAATATAAAAGCCTTATTTAAGCATTTTTAAACTTTTGCTTAAATACAAGTTTTCTCTCCTATGATTTCAGAGAAGTTACTGTTAGGATAAGTAAATGCAGCTGCTTTTCCAATTTTTAAAATCTATGTTTTTTAATTGAATTTTGAAAATTTTTTTCTGTTTTTTTCGTAATGGATAATTCATTTCAATTTAATTATGATTTTTTTAGTGCATCTAGCAAGCTGATGTTTATTAAGCCTGTTCAAACTCTTAAGTACGAATTTTTTTCTTCTTTTTAACCATGAAGTAATTTAGTATTTATTTACTTATATATATATATATATATATTAATCATTTTATTAAATTTATGCAAAGCTTCCCGTCACTAATTTTAAAATTAAAATGTCTTAAAACAAGTAGCTACAAATTGTTGCTTGAAGTTGTTTACTGACAATTTACTTTTGTATTAGAAACAACCTTTCAACACCATTGAGTTTTAATGGTTGGCTTGTACGGATGATTTGTGTGTCTGATGCATTATTGCTTTTTGTATTTACCACTAAACAGTTTTGCCCGAACACTGTTTGCGCACTGCGAAAGGGGACTTCCCTAATTTCCCCGAACGCTGCTCGGGCAAATAATTTTTCTAAGCCAATTCACTGACTTTCCCGGCTTTTTCACTTTCTTTACTTTGCAATATTTCTAGTAAATGTCTTTAGCAGTCTTAATTAATGTTGGATAGCAAAACAAGTGTAAACCAGTTTTTAGGTTATTTTTTCCCCTTCAATTAAAAAATCATCAAAAAGTATTAAAATCAGTACTTGTAACTGTTTTGACTGCTGATTTGAATTTATAAAATCAATTTGATACAAAATTGCATACAAAAAATGTGCTTATTTTTGGACACAATAATGGCAGAAAAAAGAAACTGTTAAGTGGTTAATGGCTTATTTTCAATTTGGTTCCATCTTCAGTTGCTTCAAATCTTTTTCATAAAAATGCTGTCATTTATGCACCCAAAATGTATAGGTGGATAGAAATATTTTCTTTTTGTTTTCTATTTTGTATTTTTGCTGTTATTGGTGGCTAGCACAGATACTTAATCCGGTAGTTACTTAGTGTCGGCTCGTGAGCTCAGAAACGAGGAAGCTGCAAAAAATTTTTGATTTTGTTTTAACTTTTCCCTTTGTGCTGATAAGGACCATTTGAATCCCCCTTCCTTGCTTGTAGACTGGTTTAAGCCTATATCATTAAAACTGTAATATTTCATTACTCCAACAGTATATAGTTTTACTCCCCTATTATTGTATTACTTCATTTGTGATGGCCATATTGGTTTAAAACAAGGGTAGAAAAGAATAGGACGGTAGGAAGATCCAGAGTCATTGCAGGAAAGTTGCAGGGTCACAGATCCCATGTCCTAAAGTTTTGAAAAGGTGGGATAGCGTTTTTCTGATTCTTGACCAGAATATCAGTCTTAGAAGGGCTTTTTGAGAACTCAATCAATGGCATAGTAATAGAAGAGGAAGGGGAGGATGTAGATGTTCTGGACATCAATCTTCAAGAACGATACTTAGATATGCTATGACTTTTACTTCCCATTCTAAAGCCTAATATGTTGCGGGAGGCGAAAAACCATTGCTTTGTCCTGGGCAGAATTTATCTTTACTACATCTCTCATTTC
Organism: Araneus ventricosus; assembly: GCA_013235015.1. Classification (NCBI taxonomy): domain Eukaryota; kingdom Metazoa; phylum Arthropoda; class Arachnida; order Araneae; family Araneidae; genus Araneus; species Araneus ventricosus. The sequence continues at coordinate 1,722,110 of BGPR01000030.1, read as the reverse complement.
ATCTACCCACATTCGCAGGGTTAGTTGTCATTTTTTAAAAATTTAGTTAGGCGAATTTTTAAGGATTAGTATGAACCTGATTAATAATTCAAGTCAGTAGGGCTGAATTGATCAAGTTCTTTATTGTGCTCAATTTTATCTTACGAGGTCCATCCCAAAATAGCCCTCGTATTGCTTCAAAACGGGGCGTTAATATAACTAAACTAAACTTAGCAGAAGAAACTAAATGAATGATACAAAAAAAAGATAAGGCCGAACAAGGTGATCACTAAAAGTAGCTAGTATTTTTATCTTTTTGAGATTTACAGAGTTGGAGTTTTGCGGCAATGTACTATATACCTGTCTCCCCAAACAATGTTGACATAGAAATTGATATCCTATCCCCTCATCGTTTCTCCACTGCTTAATTATCTCTACTACTAATAAATGAGAGAGAGTATGTATTGGCGCTCTACAGGATAGGCTGCAGGATATTGTAGTGCACTAAATTTCTGATTGAATCGGTAAACAAAAATTCTCTAAGATAACAGCATGAAACATATTCAGCATTATACAATAAACTCTGATGCTGAATAATTTCACTACTTATCCTTATATATTCTATGAGCATGTTCTGATTCAACAAGGGAATTATTGTGTTAGTTGAGATTTAATCAGTTCCTGTTTCAGATCAAAGCAAAAATTTTAGGAGAAGATGACTGATAGAGAAAATTGGCAGGTGCTTAGTACAATCAACAGAACAGGTGTAAGGCTTTGAAAATAGTACGAATTAGCACCATCGATACAAGTATTTCCAGGGAGAGCCTGGGCATTATGCCTATAATCTCCATTCTGGAGCATCTGCTTCAAAAGTTGCAAAACACACTGAAACTTTCCTAATAAATAGTATGAGTCCCATGCTTATCAAAATTTGAAGTTTAAAAATACTTTAGTAGGAAAACCATTAAGATCAAGCTATGCATAGTTTTTATTGAAATTTTTCACACCTGTAATCCTGGGAAATGAGCTGCCATTGCATTTGGCGAAAATACTGGTATGCGCCCCCCTCCCTTATACACCTGAACTGACCCCCCACTCATAAAAACAAATATCTAGGAACGTTAAATAACCCCGGGTTCTTCCAGCTGACTCTGACTCGTGACATGCTTTACGTCCTTTGGGTCAGCAAGGGTCCACATGGGCAATAAAAAATTTTAAAAAGACTGTATATAAACAAGACTCGAGGAGCAATGACCATGCGGCAGTACACTTGACTTTTGGCTGAGCAGTTAATAGGTAGGGTGGCATCCCTGTGTGATGCGACCTGAAATCTGGTTTTACCCTACCCCTTGTGAATTATGTTTATGGTGGCCAGTCATCAGGTGGTAGTATTTCCCCTTGTGAATTGAAGAGCTGAGTGGATGAACATGTTAAGTGACAATTAAGCGAATTTCAGAAAACGAGCTTTTAAAGTTTAGAGGTTACATTTTTTTATTTTTTCACTCAATTTTTGCTGTTCCGGCATTTTTGTGAGGAGAAAGAATTCAAAATATTTTATGTTTATTGGCATGGTCATGGCTTTTCTAATTATAGAGAAAATTAATAATATTTTGCACTTAACATGTTCTTCCATTCATGTGTCAAAAAACTTTGTTTGCTTAGTCATGGAAGAACATGTTAAGTGCATGTTACTTTCTGCACAACGTAATGGTGGTAGAATAATACATACAAATAATAATGAATTGGCAAAATTTTATTACTATAAAGCTCTATATATTTTCAACAGAAGTTGAACAACAAAAATAAAGCAAATTGGATGTTGAAATAGCACACAAACACACAAGAAGATCACAAAATAATATGTAAGTTTGGGAAACAATGAAAATTATTAATTAATTAATTATTAAATTTTGTATTAAGTTTTTGAAGTATTAATTCTTTGGTTGTCATAAATATTAACATCATATTTTTACAATTTCATTTAACATTGCTTTTTTCTTTTTTTGTGAAAATAGAATTCTGAAATTCATTTTTCATTCACTAACTAATGCAATTTGAAATTTTGTACACTTGTGTGTTCTTGCTGACAATAAACTATTTTAATATTTTCAGGACTCGGTTCATAATTTGAGAAAAATTATTATAATATTTAATAATACTTATAACAATACATTTTAAATAAAAGATTAAAAAGTAGAAAGTAATTAAAATAAGGAAATCTGCTTTTCAGCTCAATAATAAGAGTGTAGTTTTTAAAAATCATTTTAAAGAGAAATGTATAAAATGATTTTGTTGTTGTAGTCGTTAAGTAACTAACAGGTCGAGTTTTTAACTATTTCTTATTTATTAAGGGAGAGTGGCGGAATATACGTACATCTCGTATGAAAGTTTCAAGTCGAAAGAGAGCAGAAAATAAATACGTTCTCTCAGATACGGGGGGTTAACATATAGACACGTGATCAAAGTGAAGGGAATAATAGCTATTTTTAGTTAAATTACGTAAGTGTTTTAGGGAAAATTCTGCTGCCAAGAAGACATCGTCATGATTTTCTGTGGGCGCGTGAAAGCGTTTAAAATATTATTTAGTAATAAATATGCCAATACGCGAGATTTAATATACGTCCAGCGCGGGTGAAAAAACGAAACTGGAGTTTAAGAAAAGTGATTTCGGAATACATTAATATTGTACTAAGATTTTAAAATATATAATATTAGAATTTAAAGTAAAATTAAGTGAGATTATTACATGTATATATTTTATGATATTATCTCTTAACTTTATTTACTTTCATAAAAATATTTCGCTTTCCACGAATTTCCCTATTCAATAGATTTTGTACTGAAGAGTTTAGTGGTACTCATGAATCTTTCTTCAAAGCAGTCTTATCACTGTCGTGGGAGCATCGAAATGAATGTGGCATTTAAGTTTTTAATCAAACAAACATCGTTTTAATATTGTTATTAACATTCATGAAGCAATTCAAGTTAAATAAAAATGTGTAAAAAAAAAAAAAAAAAATAGCTAAACAGACCAAATTAGTGATCAATGGAAAATTTTTGAACTAAAAAAAAATAGTTAGTCTCCTGGTACAAATTCATAAGAATAAATTTCGTTAACTGAAATAAACCATTATTCAAAAAAAAAATCACGAGTTTCCAAAAGTTCTTTTACTTGCCGTTAATTGCTCTTTCCTTTGTCATGCAATGCAGTTCAACTTGATGTATAACTCGCAATGAAGCCCGCATAGAAAAATTGTAAAGAATTATTGCAAAAACTTCTTTTAAAAGCAAACTATTTCTATTTTCGAATTGTCTTCTCAATATTTTCGTCTGCATTAATACAATTTCCCGCGCAGAAAACGATTCTGTTTCAATCAGTGGCGAATCTAGAATTCCGGTCTGGGGGGTGGCTGAGGTCATAAAAACTTTGTATCGTCGTGATGAATGTCAAACTTCAAGGCTAAAGTAAACCAAAACTCTTTAACTTTACAGACTTTACTCACCTGGCAATAAGAATCATAAAGAACAATACAATACCTTCGATAATTTAATAAAAATTACAATGAAATAACTAGCCAAAAAATGTCTTCGACCGTTGTCAATGCTACAGGTACAAGTGGAATGACTAAAAAAGTATCAAAATTTTCGGGCCTTTCAAGCCAGAAAGCAATGTTGAAACGTTTTTATTATTTTTTTAAAGAGAGAAATTAAGAAAAAACAGTTGTAATGATGTTAAATTAAATCAGGACTCGGGTTATTCTTGGGGCCGAAACCGACAGTCTCCTCGATTCATACTGGTTTCAATGGAAGCAGATGTTATTTTACTCAAGTTTAATAAATTTCTCATGGAAGATGTTAAGTAGCCTTAACATGTTCTTCCATGAAGAAAAAGCAAGAGACCGTTCATCTACTGAAAACTTCTTTATTTTTTTACTTTGCAGATTTAATAAACTTCCTATATTTAAATTAGACTTCAACGTGTTCTTTTGCCCAATTATCTCAATTTTTTAAAATTTTTTACTTAACATATTCATCCACTCAGCTCTTCAATGATGTGTGTATGGCGGCCAATCATCGGGCGGTAGTATTTCTTCTGGTCGCTCAATTCACGTATTATTTCGAAAATCTGACTTCTAGTCGCCATCTGTAATTTAGGCTAATATAATGAGAAGAAGTGAGTTTTAAATTAACCCATTAACGCCTTGCGTCCCGTTTTAGGGACGCTTCTAAAAATGCATCATAAACACACAGGAATTATTTTTTCAACATAAATTTTACAAAAACATATTTTTAAGTATTCCTTTCTTTTAATATACAATCGACTACAGCACATTATCAAGCGTTCGGTTGATAATGTAGTTTTTTTTATTCGCAATTCAGACTCGGAAAGCATTGCAAATTCTTTGCATTGTGAAGAGAAAAGGGTAAGTTTGCTCAATTATTTGCCAATTAATTTTCTTGCATTTAACAAATAACCAGTAAATACGCAATAATAAGAATATGTTTTCTTTCCTTGAATTTCGCATAATTTTAGATTTTGATAGTTTTTTTGGATTAATAGGACTTTGTCTTAATAGGGACGCTAAGCTTACAAGGGCATTAAAACATAAATTTTTCAGACAAGATTTTTTCATATATATATGAAATATTTCTGTTGTTGTAGTCATTAAAAGGCCGAATAAAGAGCTATTTATTATTTATTATTCAACAAATTATGAGAGTGGCGGAATATACGTACACATCGTATGAAAGTTTCAAGTCAAAAGCGAACAGAAAATCCCTGTATTTTCTCATATAGGGATTTAACATATAGACACGTGATCAAAGTGAAGGGAATATTAGCTATTTTTAGTATATTACGTAAGTGTTTTAGGGAAAAGTCTGGCGCCGAAAGGACGCCGAATTCGCAATTTTTGTGTGTGCGTGGAAGCAATTAAAATATTCTTTTAGTAATAAATATGCCAAACGAGAGATTTAATATACCTTAAGCGCGGGAAATAAAACGAAACTGTAGTTTAAGAAAAGTGATTTTGGAATAAATTAATATTGTACTAAGATTTTAAAATATATAATATTAGAATTTAAAGTAAAATTAAGTGAGATTATTACGTATATATAATATAATTTTACAGTTGATTTCAGGACATGCAATATTACTGTATAAAATGTTATTGAAAAATTGCGACTTGAGTATTAATGGGTTAAGAACAAATATATATATAAATCTAGTTCGACCACGCCACGGATAAAAATAAAACACTGGGCCGGGGATTTCGTCCTTTCTCTCTCGGCGGGCATGCCAACTGGTCGCCAAATGCGGCTGGCACAGAATGAAATCATCCGCAAAATTTTGAAAAGAAACGATTCAAGTCCCGTTTCTTATGTTGAATGATGCGATCATTCTGGAGACTCTGCAGGGACTGATGATACATGAGGTATTCCTGTTTGAGCGGCACCAATTCCGTGTTTTGATGCCCGGATGTCATTCATCTTTCTCTCCTCGTGTTACCTGTTATGTGTAAAAGTCGTATCGCGTGTGTTATTTTTGCGTTTTTCGTTCTAGTTTCTTACGTTACATAGTGCTCAAAATGTTTGGTGTGGATCGATTGCGCTTCCGCCTAGCGCGTGCCGTTCGTCGGGGGGGGGGGGGGGGGGACGTGAGTTTTTTTCTCTTTACTCTCTCCTTCGTGGTGTAAATTTTACATCAGCCTTTTTCGCGAGGAACATCTGCGTGTGTTGCGTCGAAGACGTCGCGTGACAGCATAATTATTTATGGTTTTTCAGGGACGGAATAGTTTAACGGAATTCGATACTCGGACATCTGTCGCGTTTGTTCGGGTAGCCCCCCTCCCTTTTTTTTCTCAGGAAAATTTTTCTTCTCTATTTATTAGAAGTGACACTAAAGAGTAAAATTTATTATCATTGTGTTAAAAAAATGGAGCTTAGTGCTGTACTGTTTATTCTGGATTTATCGTGTGCGTTGTTGTTCATTCTAGCGTTCGTGTTATTTCTAATAAGTGGTAACTGAGAATGTAGTTTTACGTGTAAATAGTGTGAAAAATTGCACTAAATTTTTTTTTATAAACATATTTTTTCCCCTTTTTCCACCAGTTGTTTTTCACCTTCACTCCGTTCGATAAAAACCTTTGGAAACCTGCTGATCAATTTATGGATGTTAATTAAAATCTTTGTGTACCATGGCATGAAAATATTGTAAAACTTAAGAAAATAATTTCATTACTATTAGTAGTGCTTTTTTTTTTTTTTTTTTGCTGATGATTATAGTTTAGTAGTTAATCTCTGAATAGAGCATTTTTTGGAGGATTTGTTCCTTTTTAGAAAATAGCATTTTTAAATTTAATATAAAAAGTGTCGCATATAGAAGACACTGAATCGGGTTTTTTAATGGGAAAAGCCATAGAAAATTTATACTTATTTCTCCAGTTATGATATAAAATCCGGCTTCCGAAAATGCGAAATCTCCAGAATCAGAATATTCTTTGAAATTCCAAGGAATTTTCCTTTTTCATGTAACAAAAGTGTTTTATTTTTTAAAATTTAAAATTGAATTTTTTTGATGAATTGATTAAATGCATTGTTGTGCTGTATAAGATGTTATTAATAGAATATAACTAATTTTCATTGCATGAAAAAAAAAAAAAACATTTCTGAATGCGCTCGTTGGTTCTAGCAGGCGACTTCTGGAACTGGGATAAAAATAAAGTGTTAAATGTTTAAAACAAAAAATTGTCATTCATTTGGCTTTTTAAACTCTTATGTTCTAGATCAGGGTTTTTACGTTCGGTTATTGACAATATTTGTGTTGATGTCCTAATTGTAATCGATTGCTTGGTAAGTGTACCGTTTGAGGTGTTATTAAATCGGCTGTTGCCAAGATAATGCGGTTTCAGTAGAACTTGTTGCTTGTACACAATCAATTTTAATGAAGCCTCAAGCAAAAAAAGGCGTTAACTGTATAATGTTCGGATATCTGGAAAGTCAGAGCGTGGCATCCACTGGCTGAATATCAGTAAGCAATTGACTGTTTCGAAAAGCGGGCTAAAACACTATCGACAGCGAACATGTGCAAACTTGATAGAAAGCTTTGCCATATAAAAAAATACTTGGAAAATTCCCCTACTGCCGGCAAAGAACTTTAATAACTAATCATTTGTCGTTCTCTCAGTTTAAGCCATTAATTCTGGGTACCTTTAGCCCGGACATCCTGTGTTATAGATATCTCAAATGAACTTGAATAACATTGATTTTTGTGAACTCAATAAATTTAATTCTATGGAAATTATGGTGGAGATGCTCCAGGTGCGATGAAGACAAAATGTTATTGCATTGATGTCACTTTTTAAAGTCAAATATGATGGGGGGCGGTAAAAGAATATAATCTCCACCTTCCATATAGATCTGCTAAATCACTGGTGACAATCACGGACGAGGAAAAAAAAATCAAATCATAGCCCTTACGCCACTTAACTTCTCTATGCCACTGTGCAGTGGCGAATCCAGGATTCGGGTCTGGGGGGTGCTGAGGTCCTAAAGATTTTGTATCGTAGTGACAAATGCCAAGCCTCATTGCTTATGTAAACCAAAACACTTGAACTTTATAGACTTTACTCTCCGGACAATAAGAGTCACAAATAACAATACAGTACTCTCGATAATTTAATAAAAAATACAATGAAATAACTGGCCATAAAATATCTTCGACCGCGTCAACGCTACAAGTACAAGTGGAATGACTAGAAAAGGAGGAAAGTTCTCGAACCTGTCAAGCCAGAAAGCAATGTTGACACGGTTTTATTATTTTTTAAAAAAGAGGAATTAATAACAAACAGTTATAGTGATTTTAAATAAAATCAAGAATAAGATATAGCTCGGGGGGGGGGGGGGCTGTTCGCCTCTGTGAATGCGACAAGTAACGCTAAATTCTTCGTTACATGAATATCTATATATAATAATATAAAGCCTAGCACTCTTGATGTTGATTTTCGAAATGTGTTAACCATTCTATTGCGGTGTTAATTCCTTGAGTCATAATTTGTTAGATTACACACTTAACGAAAGAAATTTTACAGAATGTTTGTCTTTTCCAAAACCTTCATCACTCTTTCAGCTAATTTTTAACAACTGTGTTTGTGCTGCTTTTGTGATTTATTGAACGCGTTCGAACTTCCGACCCTTGTTAATTCCATGCACACTTCGCTTGACGTTGAGTGGCCGTGAAACCTCAAGTGATGGTTGTAAGGTTAACAAGTTGCCCGGTTATCCAGAAGATGCTTGATTCTTTCTTCAGGGCATTGCATGGGGTTTTAGTTCTTTTTGTTTTCTTGAAATCAGTTTGTTGATAGTACTTGGACTTCCTGATTGTCATCAACACTGTTTGCAATATCTGCCAAACCTCGAAAGCTTTGAGTCTTACAATTCGTCTTACATCTTGAGAAATGAAACACCATCTAGGAAAATTCGATTCTTCAGGGTTCCCACGGTCCTTAAAAGTCCTTAAAAACTCCTTAATTTTTATTTTGAAAATTAAGGGCCCTTAAAAGTACTTAATTTTGGTTCAAGGTCCTTAAAAGTCCTTAATTTCCGCTATCGCTAGTTGATTCAAATAATTTAGTCTTCCTTTCGCCTACAATGCGAAGCGCCTGCGTCGAGGCGTGAGATATTGGCGTGATGGGGATCGAGAAGTGAAAACGCAGTATTTGACATTAGTTTTTCTGGGACATTCTGATGCTGATAAGATTTTGGCTGCCTTTTATAGTGCTGTACAGAAATTAAAGCTCTCTAAATTGCTTCAAGTTTCAATGGACAGACCGTTTGTTAATTGGAAATTCTACGAACTGTTGCAAAATGATTTAAAAAATCAGCATAACTTCCAAATACTATGCATAGGGAGCTGTGGGCTACATATCCTGAATAACTCTTTCAAGCATGGAGAAAAGGCCACCAATTGGGACATCAACAGCATACTGTCTTCTTTGCACTGGCTTTTTAAAGATGCTCCAGTCCGAAGAGGAGACCTGATGAAGCTAAGTTCTAGTGAGAAATTCCCCTTGAAATTCTGCTGCCACCGATGGCTCGAGAATGTGCCATGTGCAGAAAGAGCTATAGAAATATGGAGAGACATTTGTAAGTATGTCTCGAAAGTTGACTATGGGGATCTGCTTAAGGTAACCTGCCAGTCGTGTTGCATTATTGCTCAAGCAGCTAAAGACAAATTAATCACTGTAAAACTTAACTTCTTTCTGTCAGTGGCTAAAATGCTTCAGCCATTTTCAGTCTTGTCTCAAAGCTACAAACCCCTAGTACCATTTTTAGCTTGTGATTTATTTACTCTGGTAAAAAACATGTTGGAACATTTTTAAGTTTTGAAACATGACAAGTGTAAAAGCATAGATTCCATATCCTCACTTTGCAGCTTCTATTTCGCAGATGTAGCAAATTTTAACTGTGCCGATAAAGTATCCATCGGTTTTATTGGCGATGAATTACTGAAGAAAAAGCGAGCAAAAAAAGAGGCATCAGACAAAGATGTGTTAGACTTGAAAAGGGACTGTCAACGGTTTATTTTAAGGATGTTGCAAACATTAATGGGAAAAGTGTCCCATTTCATACTATATTGTTAGAAATGCCTCTTGCTTTGACCCGAACAAAATGGTATTTCATCCCATGAGATGTCTGAAATCATTTAAAAATATTTTATCATATTTAGTTGATAAGAGTCTGATACCTTCTAAGGATGGAGATAAAATGTTACTTCAGTTCAAGGAATTTTTGGACAAAGTAGTAAAATGTTCCTTTTCGGATTTCAAAACCTTGAATCATAAAGAGCAAAGGTTGGATACATTTTTGTGTCAATATTTTTCTGTTGACAAAGAAAAGTATAGAAAACTATGGGACATTATCAAAATGATACTAATTTTATCCCATGGTCAGGCCACTGTGGAAAGAGAATTTTCCTTAAACAAAGCTTTAGAGGTAGAAAATTTAAAAGAAAACAGCTACATTGCTCAAAGAATGATTATTGAAGCAATTAAGGAGGCTGGGGATGTACTTGATGTATCCATCATCAAGGAAATGAGAATTTCAGTTCAATGTGCGCGACAACAATATTTAGATTATCTTGAATGTCAAAAGAGGGAAAAGATGGAAGAACAATAAAATAATAAAAGAAAACTATTGGTTGAGGGAATTGATTTCCTCCAAGCTAAAAGAAAATGCTTGGAAGAGGATGTTAAAAACACCCATCAATCTTCTGATGCTCTTGCTGATGAAGGGGAGAAGAAAAAAGACATTTCACTCTTTTTCTCAAATCAAATGCCCTAAGAAAAGAAGTAACAGAAAAAAGTTTTGAGTTTAAATCCACAGAGAAAAATATTTCTAAAAAACGTGAGGAATTAAATAAATGTGTATGATATTTCAATATGTGTGTGTAACCCTATCTGGACAAAATTTATTCTGGTTGCTCAAAAAATTACTGCAATTATGTTGAAAAACATTCTACTTTTAAAAATGAGTTAATTTTGTTCTAAAAGCCATCAATTTACTTCATGGCAAACTTAGTTTTAGTTTGGTTGATCAAGTTCAGTTGAGATAGTTATAATTATTGTATACATATATTTTCTTTATAATAAATTTTTATAGTAATGAAACAACTGAAAAACGTGAAATATAGCAAAATCATATTTTTAAATAGTTTTGTGATACTGCTGTGAAATCTGGAGCTCTTTGTAAGTATTTAAGACAGTTGTGTTAAGCACGGTTGTTCTTGAAGATTTCTAATGTTGATTAGAGTTTTTTGTTGAATACTTGATTTTGGTTTGTTCAGTCTTGTTTTCCCCCATGGTAAAATGTATTCAGTGAAGTTTTTGCTGATGTTGAAAGTTTTCTTACGTATTAGTAACTTTTAGCTGCTCCAAGAGACAGAGGTTTATTGTATTGTGTAGTTTATGTTTCAGGGTAAATTTGTTTATTAATTGTGCTTAATTTAATCGTATCATATAGAACCTGACATAGGAACACGGCATTTTTTTATTGGTGTCTGTCTTGGAAAAAATTTTAGAAAAAAGCTTCAGTTCTTATTTATTAGTATTTTTAATTATTGTTGTTACCTGTTAATATTTTTTGTGTCAGTTTTTTCAACTGTTAATTCTAAGTTGAATAAATCAATGTGATTTGAAATTCTTTCGTAATGTGTATTCTTTGCATGTTGATAGAGTTTACATTCGCAAATAATATTTATTTACCTACATTGTTGATGAAGCGAAAATTTTCGTTTCCACCTCACTTCTATGAATTCTTTGATATGTAATTCAGGAAAATGATTAATTAACTTTTACGTAATTATGGATTTTTAAGGAGAAGTAACATTTTTTTAAGATACATAATTATACTAAAAATTAAACAGTATTATAATAAATACAATCATATCAGTACTTCTTGCAATATGGTGAAATCGTGCGTTTTTTTGAGAAAGATAAGAATTAGCTTTTTTTCCGTACAGTAACTGTGTGTATATGTATATTTGATAAATAATTAATATAATATTTTTAAGGTCCTTAATTTTTTCAAAACAAGTCCTTAAAAAGTCCTTAATTTTTGTTTTGAAAAAAGAGTGGGAACCCTGTTCTTTAGCTAGCATGACTTTCGAGTGGATAAGCTTGTGTATGAGATGAATAATTTTTTTTAGCTTAAAATAATATTGAAATATTTTTATTATTTTACTTTGAAATCGTTTTAAATGTAGAAGCTACCGATGTCATTTTTAATTTTCCCTTGGATCTTTTAACGTTGAGATTAATTTTCAGAAGAAATGATAGTGTGAAGTGACTGAAGTACTCGGCTAATTATCCCTGACTAATCGTAGGAGGAAAAAATTACGTAAACACGTTCTTTTGATAACCCCATCAATTTTTAGGGGATTCTCTTTCAATACCAACGGAGAACTATGCCGTTATTGGTTGTTTGTATTTAAGTGAAGTAAAGATCTTTGATAACATGTAATATTTCACATATGGAGAATAAAACAAGAAGCTTCGCTTGATTTTGTAAGAAGCCAATTTGTGCCCTTACAGAGATTTTCATTTTTAAAATTATTTACGAATAAATGCGATTTACATAACTTATATTGTTTTTTTACGAATTCGGCAGAGATATGATGGAGCTCCAACTAGTTTTATTGATTTCAGTTAAGATATAAAAGAAACTTTAGTCTGGGATGAATTCATTGCTATACTCTACATGTGCGATAAAAGGAGCTGCAACACGAATATTATTTTACGCTGAGGTTTTTACCCGAACTTAGGAGACCAAAATGTGGGAACGAACGCTCCGTTTTTCCGTAAACTAAGAATAAACATGGCACTTCGTTATTGAAGCGCCTTCCAGGAAATCCGGAGTAACGAACGCATTCTTCTTCGAAGTATATAATTCTTTGTTTTTGTGAGCAATATTTTGGCATACCATTCCCCTCTGCTTAGACCATCCGGGTATGTTACGAAAGACTTTTTTTATGCTGGTTCCATGCTTCTTAGATGTATGAACAAACGGCAGATACAGATTTTTTTTTGTTTTCACGTCAGATTAACTACATTCCAAAGCAAAGTAACTTGTGTCAAGTATTTTTCTTGCTGCTTCCCCTCTCCTTGTTATGATGTTATTGCTATGTGCAAAAGGCTAATAATTCCTTTTATAAACATATGAATAAATAATAACTCGTTTTAGAATTTAATAGGCTTAAAAGTATGGACCTCCAACATAAACTGGGTCTAAGTTAATTTTACAAAGTTACTTACTCTGTATAATTTTAGCTGAAGACGTCAATCTCTTGGTATTGTAAATTTTTCAAATAATTGACAAATGATAATATCTATCATTTTATATTATCTCTTTAGGTTTTTTGTATTTGGTGCCGTGCTTATCTGTGTGACCTTTTGCAGTGCCTTTACTATTCACTCAGTGTTTAGTGTCGTCACATATCACAGGGTCCGTCATGCATTGAAGCGTGTATTTTTCAGTGCTAAAATTCAAAACGTTTGCGCCTTGATATTTAATTTGAAAGGAACATTATTAAAATAGTTATAATTAAAAGTCACATGTACTGTTCATCGTTGTGTCAGTTTGACTGACACCTGTAGATATAAGACTGCTTTTTCGGTGGTGAAATTTCAAAAATAAAATGTTTAAAGAGAAACAATATTAATTAATTCTTTAGATGGAGAAAGGCAAAAAATGTCCGCATTTATCTTTTCCTGAATTGTTTTTCATCGCCTCCATCCCACCCCAGGGAGAGGGAAGCGCGTTTCCATCATGATTAATTCAATAAAACAGCCTCTGGATTGAATGCCGTTGCTTAGTTTGACCAGTGATGCAATTGGGAACCAACTCCAAATTTGGCATGCAACTGTTTCTTCTAAACACCACAGAATATATATATATATATAATCTGTTGTGTAACGGATTGCAGTTCGTCCGATTTTCGCGCGTCAAATTACATACACTTAGGTACAGTACGCCCAGCTGTACTGCCTTAAAATTGTGTCCTTAATACCCTTCTTTAGCTCTGATCTCTGAAGCTAGGCATCCAGGACAGCACTACTCCATTCCATTTGGACCAAAGAGCAATTCCCCCACAACCACCACCACCACACACACACCCGTTGCCTTTCCTCCGGCAGGCAAATGCCACCGGGACTCACCTCTCCACGATGGGATCTTTTGAACGATCGGTTTTAGGCCGATGCCTTCTAAAAAAATCGATGCAAAGGCAAGTCGATAGATTAGGCAGATCACGAAGGCTCCCAAGTTTATTTTGAGAACCCTTGTTTGAGAAGGTTCAAAGTCCCAGACTGACTCCCACGCACTTCCCCCTCGCCAACACTCTCCACACACTCGTGTCATTTATTGCCGTCTCGAAGAATCATAATTAATTTTTAAGGCCTTCCATTCCAATGGATATCAAATTCGGTTGAATTCCAACAGCGCTGTCTATCTGCGCCAATTTTCATCGGGATTTCACATTGACGAAAGGTTTTTGCCTTCCCGTGTTCCAAAAATCGTGGAGTGAAACGGCGGTGAATGTCCCGCTTAACCTATGACAGGATGCATGCATGTTCAGTGCCAGGTAAGTTAAAGCCCTAATTCTTTTGAAGAATATGCTCAGATTTTAGCGACAGAAGATTGCCCGGACTAAAACAAGCGAGAGTCTATTCTCAGCAGCGGGATTAATGAAGTATTAACTGTCACAAAAGCTACGAAGATCGAACTCCTTTGAAAGGTAAATATTCGTAAATTCCTCAGGATCAACGAATATATCGAATATGCAATTTATCTCGCCTAAAGTGGATCTTTTTTAGGAGAAAAGCACTAGTCCTGGTCGTTTCAAAATGCCGAAACTAGCACTTTTGGACGATTTTCTTCCGGAAAAGGGTGACAGGCAATGATTAAGATGAGCGCATTTCCGGTGTTCTTTGTTAGGTCACGCTAAGTAAAATGACCCCTCTTCACTTTTCACTTCATCCCTGTTTTAGTGAAATCAACTCCGTCTGGCGAATGCGTAAAAGCGCGGAGGGTTTCGAAATCTGAGAATGATCAGTACCCGAGAAGAAATTCATTCTACTAGTGTAATATGAAACCGATATTTTGCATTGAATATCTGAATGAATGAAGAACATTGGAGAAAAGTGTTCCAAAAGCTTTCTTGCTGAATTCGTGTGGGCAATTAATAAAGTGGAAATTCCTTTCAGTAGCTCCCGTATGAGCTTCTTTTTTAAAATAGTCAATTTATGCCTTTTTGGCATATACGTCAGGTGTACCGCAAGGATTAACTTCTGAAATCCATTGTGTTACAGATTGGAAAAAAAGGTGACATAACAATATCGTGCAGGATGACATACGGTTAGATGATATGTACAGTAGGGTGGAGCGAAAAGCATGAAAGTCGTAAATTTGAAACGCCTTATGCGGAAAAACTGCCTATTTATAATACTGAATCTCAGCTAAATCAAATTAAATCTTTGGCTGCCGAAATATCTCTAAAATTCGGCTATTTCGCTTAATTTGTCATAAAACTAACAAAAACGCATTCATAAATTATAATTGCTCTGATTTGAAACAAAGAGTGGTTGAAATTAAACTGTCAGAGAAATCAAAAGTTTTTAAGGATCAAAAGATAGTTCGATTATTGGTAATTGGAAATATTCTTTGTTATTACACTCACAAGATATTGTGCTAATTCTTCACGATGTTTTACGCTATTCTGAAAGTAGCAAAATATCGTGAAGATATCATGACAATATTGTAGACTAAACAATTTATTAGCCATACACCTCTTCACTTTTTTCTGTGTGAAAACAACCCAGAACTCACCGCATAGAGCTGTTTTTATATGGAGTTCCACCTTTTGTTTGTTCCCTAATTTTTAAAACAATTGCCTTATAGGACTTGGAGGTCTCGACTTTTTATTTTAAATTTGGGTAATGCGAATCTGGATGCTTTTCCTTATCTTATGAATCCATTTCATGCAGCACTGCCACACACCGCAGCTAATGATTCAGTAACTAATTTCAAGCAGCTCTCTACTGCTGTGAATAGCAAGGAAATCCTAAAATACCAATTTCAGCAGAAACGTCCCAAAATCAGCACCATAAATCAATTATCAGAAATAGGTACTATACGTGGTAGTTCAGTAAGTGTAACTGAATTAGATTTATATAGTCATCTGCCTAGAAATTTTTATTATAAGAGTTTCAAATTCATGAATAGCTCTTTCTACTTTAGCTGTTTGTCCTCATTTAAATTTTAAGACCTAACTTTTTCGGGTGCTTTCTGCTCTAGGCTAAAATTGCCACCGAAATTGTTTTCTGAATGACCAAATTATGCAGTTTCTTTGCAATGATTGATCTATCATGCTCATTAACTCTTCAGGTAGAACCCGACATTTTTTATTATGCTATGAAATTGTTGAGACTCCCATACCGACAAGATGACCGAGTATTAATACCAAATCATGCGCTTGGGTGTACTTTAATAACATACTTCTGTTAAAATCTTCAAGCTCTCTGATGGGTTTGTTTTCATGAAACATATAACCTCAAAATTATATTTGCTATCTTTAATCACCTGAAAGGACTCATTTTCCCTGGATCCTTCCGTGACAAATTTAATGAAAAATTTCCTTTTAATATTCCCGTACACATTTCGAAGAAACAGCGTTAACTTGCATTAAGTTCATCAAGGGCAACATCAGGCAAAGTTATTTCTATCTTTTTCAAAGTTTATTACAGGCATTTTTCATAAGATTCTATTTTTTCCCCCAATTTCTCCGCAGTATTCTTTTGTCTGAGTAGTTTTTTCCGTCCAAATGATGCAATAGATAACATAATGGGAATTTATTTACATGTAACGAATAAACAATTGCAAAGGACATCCCATAGAAAGCTCTAGTTGTCTTATGATACCATTTTTAGAACCTGTATTAATCCCTGTACCATCACACCCAACAGCTTGCAACTTAGAACGATCAACTTTTTTTCTAAAAAAAATTAATATGCTTGTTTTCATGTTATAAGAAGTTCCAGGTATAGGAGTGACATGGCAAAGATATATACATGCTGTTCTGTTATTTCTTTCTAGTTACCCTTTCTCTTTCTTTAACCATAATCAAAGTCTTGTCTTTCCGGCCTTCAAAGTATCTGATGAAGAGTGTTTCCCTCATTTTTCCTTCTCAAGTGAATGCGGGTTTTTATTCTTTCCCTTCTGATTTTACTGCGATCGACTACTTTAGAAGAATCGTCTTTGTTAATTATTCCCCTATCTTTTAAAACTGCATTTATAAGAATTGCTGCTGATCTTTCAGAAACACTACTTCTGTCGCAAGCCTGTGCTTGATTTGGAAATGTAGTTCTCATTTGCGAAGTTAAAGAAGAATACTCATTTATAATTTGTTTTTGTTTTTTTCGCATCGTTTCGTTTATACTCAATATCTTCATATTCATCAGATGAACTTAAAGAATTTAAACCAATTGTGCCATTAATTAAATTAATTTGTGCCACCTAACAGAAAGAGAAAGTCAGTTTGCTGTTTTTCTTCAATGTCTTGGAACTGAAGGTTTTGACTTCTTTCTGCAGCCTTATCTTTTCTTTTGCAATTTTTTTTTTTCAAGCATTTTGCTTGCATTAATGTCAGCCCAAGATGCTCTTCAATATTGTCATGATATCTTCACGATATTGTGCGGCATGCAGAATAACGGAAAACATCGTGAAAAATTCGTACACTATCTTCCGAGTGTAATAATTGAGAATGCGTTTTTGTTAGTTTTGTGTCGAAATAGCTGAATTTCAAAGTTTTTTCGGCAGCCAAAGATTTAATTTGATTTAGCTGAAATTTAGTATTATAAATAGGCAACTTTTCCGCATACAGGCGTTTCAAATTTACGACTTTCGTATTTTTCGCTCCGCCCTAATGTGCAGTTACCAGAGTCGGATTTATACATATCTACGCCCTAGGCCAAAGCACTTCATTTTGCCTGTCTCCATAATTGCGGTGCATTCACCGCAATTATGGAGACAGGCAACGTAAATGTACCACCAGTTTATTTAATGTGTATGGATGTGCTTAAAAAGCAGCATTTTGTGTGGTCTTTCCAAAATAATACTGGAATTTTAAAATGTTTTATTGTTATTTCTTTTATATTTGCGCCCGCCGATTGTTACGCTCTTGGCCATGGCCTATGTTGGCCCGATGGGAAATCTGGCCCTCGCAGTTACATTCATCATATGACTGTGAAGCCACGGGGATTGACTGCATTCCATCCTATCGTTTCTGTTCAAAAAATGTTCTCCTCTCGCCTTTCTCTTACAGATCCTCAATCAGTGGCGTAGTGACCGGGGGGAAAGGGGGTATAAATGTCCCGGGCGGAGGGTAAAGATAATACCATTACTCGACTCACTTGTGAGAATTGGGGTAAAAAATCATGTTTCACGGGCGCCGCTTACCCTTGCTACGCCACTGGCCATATTTGCAAAACTTTAATGCTTACTTTTAAAGTGAAATATGATGAAGGGTTGCAAAAATAACATACCACTGATGATGACTGGGGTGGGGACGAAAAAATCATATGACCCGGGCGACACCTTCGCTACGCCACTGTGCTCAATATGGCACGCTTTTTTATTTAGCTTCGTCATATGTGTATCGCTTCGTCGTGAAGTGCATATGATATGAGTGTCGGGAAAATACCTCTTCCTTTGATTGATTTTGCCCCGAATTTGATACAAATCTGCAATTTTAGTGTAAAAGCCATAATGTCAAATTTCATTCGTACAGGTCCTGCCGGTTTTTTAGTTATCGTGTTCATATACACGCAGAAATGTTTTTCTGCACTCAGGGTGGCCCAAAAGGTAGAGATTCGTCAAGGTCGATTTTTTTTTTTTTTAATGTTTATAATGCTTTCTCTTTGTATACTTCGTATACGAAAAAGTGAAAAGGTATGAGTAATTTTAACTTTTAAAATACGTGATACGAATAAGGAAAATTTTAACAAATTTAGTGATGTATCTATAATATGAAAATGCATTCATTAGCCTGTAGTGGCTCTATAGTCAAGTCCACCTGTGCATTCCTGACCAACTTCATGCGTTCAGGTTTCTACCTGTTCTTTTTATCAATCGTCGTCTGCGGGAGAAAAGGTGAGAAAGTTGTCTTTCTTGCGTGCTTAGTTCCCCCTTCCTTCCCCACCTTCCCCGGGTTCGCCGGTTTCGCGTAATCATGCCGAATGCTGCAGGTTACTTATCTCAGATCAAAATATTCCTACTTTAGAAGTATGAAATGGGCCATGCTGTCCGCTGAAGGTCTTGAAAATATTTGCTGCTTACTTTTAAAATGAATGGAACCAATTCTTGCTTACGTGATACACGGAAAATGTTCCGCCCAATTTCATTTTTTAATCCGTAGCTCATCTTTCATTTGCGTCTTCGAGTATTACGTCATAGAATAGTGGAAGTCCACGTGCACTTAGGTGATAGGTGCAGTTCCGTTTGTCATGTGACTGTGACGTCACATGAATTGATTCCTTTCAGATTTGATATTCTAGCTATCGAAATTTTAATTAACTGTTAGAAAAGGAAGTACGGTAAAACCCCGGTTGCCTCTGAAATCGCAAATTCAAAAAAACATGTACTGCACTGCACGGAAATAATCACGAAGCCGAGACATTTTGTGCAACGATATCTCCATTTTTTTTCTTTTAAACCTTAAAATGAATGGGTATTAACAATATTAATTACGATATTGTTTACCTGTGCCTATCAGGCGAATTGCGCTCGAACTCGCCGGTGCGAACATTGCGCCGGACGAGGGTTAACTTTAAATAAAGAACATGAGTGGAGCCTACAAAGAGAGTTTGAATTCGCTTTATATTCAAAACATTTCAGAATTACATACTGTTATTCGATTCAAAATAGTAATAGATGTCCATGGATTAACTGAAAAAAAATCGTTTTCCGAAACGGCCCCCCCCCCCCCCAAACTTTAGTTCGGTTAACTGGGATCGTACTGTAAATAAAAGTTTTGTTGGTATGTTTTGTCAAAACACCATGTGTTCTTCAAGAACTTCGGATCATACTATCGCCCAAAAACCATTTTAACGCCACTTTAAGATCTAAAAAATTAGCTTTTGAGCGATACAAATTTTTTAACGCATAATTTTTTTCTGTAATTTTGATAAATTTTTCAAAATATTTTAACTATATTTTACAGCTGTATTCTTTACTGTTTCAATTATTGTGCACGCACGTTGCGACGATATTAAATACTTTCTTTTTGTGCGTGTGCACGAAATGTGACGCTATGTAATCAAGAGTAAATTTTTTAAAAAAATAATAAAAAGCAGACGAATCATGTTTCGATGTTTCGGACTAGACGTTCGAATCTCCTTTAATTTTTTTGCATCCCTGATTTGTGCATCGATTTTTTTAGAAGGCATCGGCCTAAAAACGATCGTTCGAAAGATCCCATCGTGGAGAGGTGCGGCCGAGGTCAGTCCCGGTGGCATTTGCGTGCCGGAGGAAAGGCAATCAAATAAAGAATTCGCTACGCGGCAAGAAAGGATGACGGAGGACAATTCGGGAATAAAATATGCATTTGTGCGCGTCCTTTCTAAAGGAAGAGGGCAAAAAACATTAAAAAGTGGGAACCGGCTTTTTGTACGGTGTTGAAGACGCCACTGGGTCGCTACGCACGCATCGCCACTCGACAACGTACTTCGGACGCATGCGCACACGGGTGCATGTGGTTTCGCACAAGCGCGCGGCGACTACGAGTAGAAAACGAGTTGCGAAGCCGCGTGATGTTGACATCGGGATTCCGACCGATAACAAAACTTTTTCGCTAAGTTTCTCTCGTGCGAGCGGATTGTTGCCGGATTCCTTTGGATATTTCGTCAAGTTGTGTGCCATGCCTCAGTTGTTGTCACCCCGGAGTCCGGCCGAAACCGGACAATTTCCTCGCCGGACCGTCTCTGAGAAGAGCAGCATTCCCAGGTAATTAGATTCGTTACGTGATAGAAATTGAAAGTTTCCGACAAGCGATTGATTAATCTCCGTTCGTTTAGCAGGAAACCTACCGCTGAAATTTGCGTACTGTGGGTATGAAAAGTGCGTGAAAATCCTATAAGAAATAAATGTATTGATTGTACATTCGGCAGCTAAAATTTGTGCAATCTAACGATTGCCCAAATGCCGGTGTTTGTTTATTGCATTAGAAAGTATTTTTTAGAATTTAAAACGAACATTTATCCAGAATCTGTGTTGCTTCAATTGAAAAAAGTTTCAGAATTTCGAAATTGATTTTATTTTCGTTCCTGCTGTAAATAGAAGCTTAAAGCTGTCGAAATATGGCTTTCATTTATTAAAAGAGGAGATCGGAAGAGATTTATTTAAATGTCATTTATTTTAAAGTTCATTTTAAAGCTTGCTATCTGTATGAAAACTTTTTTTTTTCAAGTTTTTGTTGTAACGACGGTGTAATGGAACGTTTTGCTAATATTTAATATTTTACTGAGCACGTGTGGAACTGGACTCGTTGGTATGTATATTTGATGGTTTGGTTATGGTGTTTATTAATGCTTAAGTTCGGTTTGATTTATTCTTATTTGTGCATAAATCTTTAAAAATAGCTTCGTTTTGTTTATTCTTTATCTGATTTTCTTAATGGAATTAGGGCGGTTAAACTTTTACTGTGTTATTTGAATAAGCATCACAGCGCTGTGGTGAGTGAAGCAAATCAAAATAGTTTATGCAGCTGCATAAAAATACAGGGCATGCACTGATTTAACAAAATATTTCAAAATTTTCATTCCCGCGCTGAAATTGCGGAAAATGTGAAAATGTTTTAACCAAACGCATACGTTTTTAAACATATTTTCAAATGGTTGTTGAAATTTGACAGTTTTGATTCACGTTTGTATTTATATCTTTTTTCGTTTTAAAATATATATTTTATTTGTACGCAACCGATCTATTGGGTACACTTCCCTTGCTTGATTCAAATGGCACGCCCGAACAGAGATTTTAAAACGAGTATATTTTTTCAAAGTCTTTCAAGTTCAAACATTCAAAACTTGGATTTATCACCACTGGATATTTTGTAATGGACTATGAAGTTTATTCTAGATTAAATATGCCTTCAATTCGAGGTATATTCAATCGTTTTAAGTTTAGAACTACAACATTACTTATTAAAATACTCGTAATTTGAGTCTGAGTTTAATTTTTTTGTTTGTGGGTTTGCTTTGTGTATTCTGGGTATATTTTATGGAGCGGGAAATTTGCTACGCTGCAATAATGAGAATTTTTCTGCTTTACTGAAGCATCTATTTCATCTCTGGTTTATTTAACCTTTCAGCAGGCGCTCGTACGAAGGCGATATTTATATCGTACATCGTAATTACATATTTATATCGTTGTTTTACAAAAAACAAATGCAACTCTTATTTATGTAATCTGTATCTATTAGCTTTACATTAAATAAAGATTGTATAAATGAAAATTGCACTTAAATTTATAAGAACGATGTAAGTATGTAATACGATGCACGATATAAGTTTCTCCTGCATTCGTGCGCCTGCTGGAAGGTTAATGTTCTTGCATTTGCAATATTTATTTGGGCGTTTGATTAGTGCAACATTTTGTGCCTCAAAATTCAAATTTGGTTTCTCAAAGAAAATATTTTTTCGTTTCTGTAGATTTCGCAGAAAATCGTATGTAAATTTTCTCTCTTGTATCCGAATCTTGATACTACAGAAGAATGTGTGGTTATGTTAAAAAATTCAACTGTCCTTTTCTGCTTATTTGGCAATTTTTTTTTTGTTTCGAAGTATAACTGTGGAAACACATTTCTGAGGAGCGGTTCTTACTTCTAGATTTCCAAACTCAGACTACTTTTCTCTTCAAAATAGTGAGTTTTTTTTTTTTATTATCACTATTTACATATAGTACGGCAACGGATTCCGAGACTACCACTTTTAGACGATTTTACAACGGAATGAATCGTATGAGCACATTTCCGGAGTTCTTTGTTAGATCACCCTCAGTAAAATGTAAACATCACTCTTCCTCCTATTTTGATGAAAATAACTCCGCTCGGCGCATGCGCAAAAGCGCGGAGGGTTTCCGAATCCGTTGCTAAACAGTATATAAGTTGTAGCACTGTTTGATAGTTTGATCAAATTTATGTTCGAACTCGGTACTTGGGTACAAGCAGTGGCGGTTTTCCGCACAGGCGTTAGAGGCGCTCGCTTCGTGCCTCGAAAATGCAAGGGGCCTCAAAATCCATTCGAAGTACACAATAATACAAACTGATGGCGAATTAGTAACATTCGGTAGGGGAAAGGGGTCTGAAAACCTATTGGACGCAAATTGTAGTGCTATGCCGACGCCGACATTGGGTAAGGGTAGGGGGCCCCAAAACCTATTCTACAGACATAGAAGGCGAATTTGAGACACTGGTTAAAGGGAGGGGGCCTCAAATCAGTTTTACGCCTGTGGACTCATACTGACAAAATCCGCCACTGGGTACAAGTATTGGATCCCTTCATGTCAGGAAAGTATTTAACATCAACCAGCGGGAGTGGTCTTCCCTAAACTTTCTCGTATACTTCCCAAAAAGGTGTCATTTTCCCTCTAACTAGGGTTGCCATACGTCATACGGGACTGTCACCGTATTTCACTACTCAGTCAGTATTACTGTTTGTCCCGTTTTCTTCCTAAACTCTGCGTCATTATAATTTTAAAGTGACTTCCGCCCAATTATATAATTATGTGAAAGAAGAAAACGATATAATTAAAGTAAAATCAGCTTTAAAGTATGCCTGGGTTAAAAAGGATTTGCCTCGCATCGTTTTTTATTATTGTACTTGATTATTTTATAAGATTGCTAAAACTTTTTTTTATCGGAGTAAAATAAGCTATTACGTACCCACTTTTTTCATGTTCTATTTATTTAACATCTATACGTCATACGTGGACATAAAGCTTGGCAATTATGACAACCCTTTCTCGCCCCTTGTGGATAAAAAAATTTGAACCCACTGCAACCCAGAATGCAATAATTATCCACGAGTTTCTTTTGGCTCGCGCCTGAGTCGAAAGGAGAGTAGTAGTAGCGCGTGTTTCGAAGGTCACGAGTAGCGCCAATACGTATTTTGGCCTTGTTGGATTAAGAAAATCTAATATGCAATTTGAACGCCTTGTTTTTAAACGATTGAAATGAAAATTGGACGCAGATATTTCATTTATCTAAGTAGTTAAATTTAGGAGTTATCGTGTTCAGAAGCATGCAACTACACAGCAGACAGTCAACGCGTTGACGGATTTGGTCCAAAATTTGATACGAATCTACATTCTATATGATAAAACTGTACCAAATTTTATCCATCCAGCTATTTAAGTTCGGGAGTTATCGTGTTCACATGAACGCAGACAGACAGACTTCCCGTGGACGGATTTTGTCCAAAATTTGATAAAAACCTGCAAATAAACAAAAAACATGCAGAGTTATATACTAATTTTCATTTATTATGGGAGAGTGGCAGACATAGTGCATCTTAGTTGAAGTTTTAAGTAAAAAAGCGAACAGAAAATCCCTGCATTTCCTCAGATAGGGTGATTAACATATAGACACGTGATCAAAGTGAAGGGAATAACAGCTATTTTTAGTAAATTACGTAAGTGTTTTAGGGGGAAAGTATGGCTGCAAGGAGATGCCGTCATGATTTTCTGTGGGCACTTGAAAGCGATTAAAATATTCTTCTAGTAATAAATATGCCAAACGCGGGATTCAATATACCTCCAGCGCGGGAAATAAAACGAAACTGGAGTTTAAGAAAAGTGATTTTGGAATACATTAAGACTTTAAAATATATAATATTACAATTTAAAGTAAGATTATTACATATACATATTCACTTTGACGCTCCCTATATTTTTTTACATTTTCATATTTTTGTAAAACTTATATATTGTTAAAAAAAATTATTATCGCAAAATGTTGCGATATTTAAAGTTATTTGCCTCGCTCAATGTATCCGTTAGATAGCTGTTATTAATTGCTTAAAAGATAACTATATAAAGAATCTAAAAGAAAGGTTTATTTAGATCTTTCTAAGTTAACATGAGATTTTTAACTTTAATATGTGAAGAGTACTTAATGAAATTGTCGGACAACTGCTCATTTTCAGACAGTTGGTCACCATGTCGTTTAATGTGCTAAGTACAATTTTCTTTACTTAGTATTGGACATCTGCTGGACAATTCACGCAATGTTTTTGAGGAAAAAAGTTAAAATATGTTTGAGATGCTTTAGAATAATCACTGAAGTTCCTTGACATGTGAAAGGTATTTTAAGACAAAAGTAATTTTGAATCGATTGACAGAAACAAGCCTTAGATTACCCAGCCTCTGCTCTTTAACGAAGTATTATTTCTACGTAATTGTATGTTTCTCTCCAAAACTGTTTCTTTCGCTGTAATGTTGCAGACGCTGCATTGATTCTCGGAGAAAATAGTAACGTATTTGGGTTGTAGTATTGCCGAGAGCGTTCCTTTGTTTGTAATTGGCCGGTAACGGTGGAAACCGGGACAACCTTCGCCGTTCCTTTTTGGCAGGAAAGTGTCCGGCCCCTATGCGTGTCACGTGCAGTTACAGTGCATGACTCCATCTGTTCACCTCGTGAAAGTCGTTGGGGTTGATATTTTTTGGTGAATGAGGTTCTGGGCCGAGGTCGCGTGAGGTGTTCCCATCTGTAATTTTTTAAGACACCGACGTAAACGAGGTGTCGTTCGAAAAAGAGAGATCCAAATATTAAAATACCCACTGGGTCACACGAACTATTGGATAAATTTCAAAGGATTAAAGTTCATCCTCTCCCTCTCTTAAAGACAGGCTTGCGATAAAACTCGGTTGAAAATAAGATAGTTTCTTATCGTTTTTGTGAATGGCATGAAATAGCAATGGGTAATATTGATATATTACAGATTATGCATCGTTTTGAGTAGAATTTGAGTGGGGTTTTCCGGCAATTGTTATAGTAGACAGTTTATAGTAGTAAACATTTGTGTGTATCGATAAGAAGTTGGCTGCCTTGTGAGATGAATGTTTGCATGCGAATGACAGAAACATCATTGTTTAGCTGTCCATACGAACGATCGCAGTATTCTCTGTATAAGAGAGACTAAATGTGATGAAAATTAAATATATGTTATTCCCATTTTTACTGCTTGCAAAGGATTAAAAGAAATATTGCTTTCGCTGACAAATTGAGATGGCTGTTTCAGTATCAATATAGATTTGCATTTCTTAAACTCAACTTTCCTATTACACAACTACTATTCAAAACGTGCTTCAGCAGCATATTTCTGCAATCTTCGGTATTATTTGCTGTTTTTAGTGCTTTTCATTTTGTGTTACCGAAGGCTGAAAATTTTAAACAGCAAATGAGGTTGTGGGGCACTAATATATGTTATGCAGATTCTTGGATCTCAATTAGGTCACTAGCAGGGCATCAATATTTCGCCCGATGGCGCTCTTTTAGTTGTTCTGCGAATCTGTCATTTACTGATAAAATAGGTATTTCCAACGCAAATTTGAAGCGAACTGAATTTAGAACACATTTGCTGTATTTTGGGTGAAACTGAGTACATACCTTGTAGTAGTCCTTGTCTCGTTGTTTATCGTGATATCTATTTGACATTGTAATGACCTGGTGGTTAGATCCGCCCTCCTATATCCATAGTTTTAACTTCAAAATGGGACATTGTGATGGTCTTGTATCGAAGTCTTTGCTTTGACATCGGGGGGGATCGTTGATTTGAGAAAAGATTCCTTAAAAATATACCTTGTGTATCCAGGTTTAGTTCGCAGTTGTATTACAATATTTATTCTGAAATAAAATGTTAAATCCTATATGTTACATTAAAGGTAATCTAGTTCAATCTTACATGCAAAATACTTTTTCTGACGTTTACTGTATTGAATCTCCTCGACTCGAACAACTTCATCTTAACGTTCGAATTTGGAAGTTATGCTACCATTTTAATTGCTATAGTGTTTTTGTCCAAAGTATGTCACTAAGTCCCGATAGCCAATTAGTATAATTTCGTGGCGATACGTCTGTTTAACTGCTCTGAATTTTCTGTCTGAATGTTGGTTCGAATTCATTTCTGCCCACTTCTGTATTTATTTTAAGCGCATAATTGCCCCAAAGAAGATAATAGTTGAGACGCGTAATTTAATCATTCTTTAACATTGAAGGATGGTCTAATAATGGGAATCTTCAGTGATTCTGAACTTGGCACAGATATTCGAATTTAAAAATATTCCTGGTCCGTAAAACTTGGCTTTAAATCGTTTTCCTTTGTTGTAAAATTATTAGCCCTTTGCACTCTTATATCGAGTCAGACTCGGCATTCTGGATGATGCGTTTTTTAAACATTCTTGCTGGATGGCGCTTATTATAAAAGCCGTACAATAGCAAAATCACAGATTAATTTTTAGGAATCGAAACAAATTAATAACAGTATTTTTCAGCTTTCTAAAGCTCTCGATCATTCCTTACAATCGCACCTGTATAATTATGCTTCTTATTATCTTTCGGAGTGCAAAGGGTTAACAAAATTTTGTAAGTGTTTTAAAACTATAGAACCGTCTTGTGTTACTTGGGAAGAAATTAAATTGTGCAACTTTACTGTAAGAATAACTGATACTCTGAAATTCGTTTTTGTAAGCCTATTTTAGGCCTGTTAGGTGCCTCCGACTGCCACCCTTGCCTCCTTCTTTCAACTCCAAATAGTCCCTTCAGCCTGTGGGTGACGTCCGCAGTCACTTATCTCGTAAGTAAACATTCCATCCAGCTCAAGAGGACCGTTTTAGATGCTTTACCCACTTATCCCTTGCCTCACTCGCAACAGTGTTGGAAAGGGGTTTTTGCGTGTTCTTGACACTCAGTTTGAGACACCCCCTCCCACCTCGTCGTCTGTGTATTGAGTTTCTCAAGTTTGGATTTCATGTCTCGTGTTAAGATTTCCAGCTTCCAACAATTCATTTTTAATTTGGATTTCTTGAAACGCATTGTGGTGGACCTTCTGGAAATGTTTCAATGAAAAAAGGAAGATTCTTATTGTTTGTAAATTTATTTTAAATTATTTAAACATTGAATTCTTATACGGTATCTGTCTGTGTCAATATGAATCGAGCATAGTTTTATGCAGTCGAGAGCTAACCACCATTTCGTGAACATAGATTTCACTATGCAAAACCTTATCGATGTGTGTGTGTGTGGTTTGCTATGCGAAGTTGAGCCATTGCGAATCCGATGCGCAAGTGGATTACTTAGATTGCAATAATTGATTTTGGAAACGGGCAGCATTAGAATTTTTTTTCAGTTGTGTTTTGTTAAAAAGAAGTGATGTTTCTGACAATATTTTGCATTTGTTTTTTTATTGCATCTAATTGTCGATCGGGAAAAAATCGCATTGAAATCCAGAGTCTGACCATCCATTACTAAGCATGTAGTAACTATAGTAATGATTCTAGTTGGCTCAACTTTCGCTTAAGAATGCCGAAATCCACATTAAGTTCTGTTATTTTTCTGTTTTGCGAAAGAAAAAGAAACGAGCTTAGCTTTTCCCTGTGTCGAATTCAGTTTTACGAATCAATTCCGTTAGTTTTCGTTTATAAATGACGCGATTAAAAATGCAAATGGAGTGAGGAACAGTCGCCTGCCAGGTAGAATTCGGCATGGGTGCCAACCATTCTAGACAGCTTGGTGGCATCTTGAGCTTGCCACGAACTCGTGCTACCGTTCCGCTATCTGTCGAAAGCCTGTTTGTCATTGCATTGTTGCTCGACTTTTTTTTCTCTGGCAGCGCGACCTTGATTCCTGTGTTGTAAACTCGCACATTTTTTTTCCGTTCGTGAATGTTGAGAATGACGCAACACAATTAAAAGAAACTCGTGCGCATATCCCTCATGGATATCCATATTTTCTATTGTCGGAGAGCACTTGGTTTCAGAAAGAATTGATTTACTGTTTGAGCTTTTGCAGAAAGCGCCGCGAAGTGCAGTTTCTGTTGATGCTTAATAATTTGTCGTTAACTTAGTCTTCCGTTATACTGATTGCTTTAGTTTTGATTGAATTTTTTTATGCAACCTAAATGTTTTTAAATATATTCCTCAGAGGGAAAATGTTATTACACATATTCTTCCTTCCGGCATATTCCTCAGAGTCCGCGTCCTACACTGTTTCAGAAACAGTGCTTTAAAAAAATTGCTGCTTTAATCCTTTGCATTTTTGGTGTGATACTAGTCTGTCTTAAATACCAATGAGCATGTTGGTATAGCATGCGTCCAGTCAAGTTAATTGATACATGTGCGACTATAATGATACTGGAAAGTTAAAACTTATATAATGCGATTTTGCATTTTGGAAAGTTCGAATGATTGAAAAATTCAGTAATTTGGACCGGCGTTGGATGTTCCAGACCCCCTCCCCCCATGGCAGAATCGCTGCGACATGGCAGATCGGCAAATGTTTCCTGCAGAAAGATTTTCGATTTGGAAGCAAATCATATCTTTGGGAGAATTAACATATTCTGCCGAGATAGATCGGCAGAACTAGTTTCGTTTTCTGCAGACGATGAATCACTTTCAAACATTCTGGATCAATAGGGAACGAGGGAAGTTGACCTTTCACCAACAGGGCAGTTCAGGGTCAAGGAGGAAACACTCCTCTATCTTTCATAACGTAAACTAAATATTTTTCTTTATTAATGAATTACTCTTAGATTTATCCATTTGTAAATTCTTACTTTACGGAACATTCTCGCAGATAGATTTTGTTATTAATGAAGTTCGTCGCAAATAGCATGATAATTTTCTGCCACAGGGTTCTAGACCATTGTGAACATAAAATCCACCATTAAATTATCCCAAATGAAGAATCTTTATATCATGAACCTGGGTTCTCGATACACAATGGATTGAGGAGAAAAATTTATCAGGGTGGACATAATAGATCTTGATTTTCGAGAAAATAAGCATGGGTGTCCATAACAGGACTCGTTGGAGGACGAGAGAAATTACCGAGATTGTTTTTCCTTCTGGACCTTTTATCATCGCCCTTAATCGCCTTTCATTGTTTCGGAAACCATCAAATTTCTCGACGATCCTCCACAGACGATGCGCCATCTCTAATTGGAATTCTGCGAAGGATGCATCGATTGCGTCACTCCTTCGGACGGCCATTTAACAATTGTGAGAGTTTTCGCAAGGGGAAAAAAGGACGGCCGTTCGGTCTCTGGTAATGAGAGCGGACGCGGAAAAAACAAGGCTTTAATAATTTCTTGAAGGTCAGGGTTATGTGGATGCGACGTCGGCACCTCTTCTTTATTTCCCCCCTCTCCGCATGTTAAAGAAGATTCGTAAACTAGCGGGTCGTGACCTTTGAGAAGCGAAGTTGGTTTTAATCTTTCTTTTAAACAATAGTATCGCATTTAAACGCCGTCCAGAGTAGGACTTTGCATGTAGTTTGTTGTCAACTTATTGAATAATTTTTATGGCGTTGGGCACGTCGTAGCTTTTTCTTTACTGGTAGTTACAGATGCCGTATCAGTACAAATTTTACCTCTGCTTACGGGTTTGTACTTAAGTTGTACCACTAGTAATTTGCATTTTATTCTTCTCTCTTCATTTATCTGGAACAGAAGTTCCCAACCTGTGGTACGCGTACCCCTGGGAATACGCGAAATTGAAGTTGATAATGGCGGAAACAAGAAAACATAAGGAATTAAGAAAATTACAGAAGTCTCTTCCCTCAAGTTAATACTTGCTATTTAATAACTATACCACTTAAATAGTTGATTATTAAGAAATGTAATTTTTTTTTCTATCCTCATAAGTTAAAACGAAATTATTACGATACTGGTTTCATTTGCATTGACGTTGAACTAATACTATTGTAACTAATGGAATACAGTCAAACTTGGATAATTGGAAGTTGAAGGGACCAAAGAAAAAGTTCGAAATATCCAAAAATTCGAATTACATATATTCTGTCAAACAGAAGAGATAAATAAAAAATATTAACTCCACGATCAAAGATTTAATACATAAACTTTATCTAAGAATACTGCTACATTTTTTTTCATTAAATCGAACATTTTAAACTAGCTTAATTATTCATCACTTTAAAACAAAGGCAGATATTTTTAATTGCTTCTGTGAATGCAATCTGACAATGCAGACAGGCTTTGGATGACCAATCAGTAATGAACGCTGTAGGGAGGGGAGAGGGTAACATTAGAGGGTGGACAGAAAAATCCTTGGAAATCAACGCATGGGGACATTCCAACGCTCGCTTTTCCTTTCCTTAGAAAGACCGTTAAAATAAATAACGCACCTTAGCTGAGAAAAGTCTCAGGAACAATTTTTACCGTAATATTTTAAGGGCAATCGTACGAAAAATTCGAATTATCCACGGTTTTTTTAACATTATTTTAATACAAAGTTCTGTCCAAGCGAAAATTTTGAATTATCCAGAATTTCGAATTAAACAAGTTCGAATTATCCAGAATTGACTGTAAAATGTAAAATAAAAAATAAGTCCTGCAAATGTTATTAATTCGAGTCATTTGACTCTTAAGCTAACCCAAGCCCTTAACATTATTGATAAAAAAATCTTCTTTGCATAGATGGATGGTTGGGGGAGGAATTACCGTGAGGGTACTCGAAAGTATTAAGATTAATCGAGGGAGACGCGAGAGAATAAAGCTTGGGAACTCCTGAAGTAGGGAGTATTTAAACACTCTTGCATTATTGTACCCATGGATGACCTAAAGGGTCCCCAAATCTTCTGATGGATTTAAGGGTTTGTTTTAAATATATAAATTTTAATCCGAGAGTTAGTATCGCTGAGCATGTTGGTAGTGCTCTTCTGTCGCATCCTTGCATCTGATTGCCCCATAGCATTTTACACCCATGCGGGTCTTATTTCCATACGCATTACACTTGAATTAGAATTCTTTGAAATCAAACATTGATTTGATGCTTCTCATTTAATTAGCGTAATAAAAAAAAAATTTTAAATTTCTGATTTGTACCACTTTTAGAATGTGATTTTAGCTGTCCAGAATATGTTGTATTAATTGTATAGAATGTTATATTAATATTCGTAGCGAAAATTCCAAATTTTTAATGTTAAATTGTGGACGTTGAGATCACATTAAGCTTTAATATTCGAGATAATCATGACAATATAGAAAGATGTGATTATGTCCTTCGTATGCCGTCTTGTTTGTGTCTGGTTTTGAATGGGAAAAATAAATAAGCGGTATTTTTAGTACTTATTTATCACATAGATAAAAGAAAATTTGACTGACAAATGCAGATTTCTACGAAAGCTTTTGTACTATCCAAGAATGTTCGTTTTCGTATTAATGCGAAAAAGAATTCAGTTGACTTTTTGTTGATAAAGGAAAGAATTTCAATACAATATGAGACTTATGCTCAAACCTCTTAAAGAAGCTTTTCTCTCAATAAAAGGCTGCTCAAGCATAAAATTAGAATATTCTATTGTATTAATGGAAATTAACTATCACTACAGGCACAATAAGTATTCGACTAATTAATATTGGATTAATTTTTAATTATGATAGCGGCATCTACGGGTGAAAACTTCTTCCGACATTTGTCTGGGCATTAACCTTGGGGAATGGTCAAGAACCTTGTAATAGTAACAATCTTAAGAGTGTAATACAATTCAATTACTGTCTGATTATTTTTAGTTTTAACTTGGTTTATCGCTCTTCTCACAAAACTTTCTTTATCAACATGCGTATCCATTCCTTCCCATTTTATTGAAGCTTAGAGCTATTTTAGTTTGTCATGGAAGATTTCAAATCCTCTTGGTCTAGAAAACAGAGGAAAGACATTCTGCACGAAAATATTCACTTCCACCGATAAGATAGGCTGAAACGTCTTGCATTCATTTGCTCCCCCTTGTTTGTCTGTAGTCTGAGTATTGATATCCGAAATCCAGTGCCCATGTCTTGTGCTGCGAACCTTCAGCTAATGCGGATTTGCGACGTTCTGGCTAGTGACGAGAGATGCCACAAAGGTGATGGAGTCGCTCTAGTCTCATGTTCGTTGAGTGGGGTTGTCATTCAGTCGGATGTCCACGTGAGCTGCGCGATCTACTGTTCGTGCAGTTCCTCTTGCGTGCCATTTCTTTTTCTGTACGGATCTTAAGACCTGGAAGAAATTCTTTCGGTTGTAATTCTGAACCGTTTGCGCTCGAAAGGCTGTTCTCGATCGAAAAATGTCTACGGAGTTGTAAGAAGTAGCGGAATAATTTTTCAGGAAAAATGAACTTATACAGTTATATTTTTTTACGTTTCGAAGCAATAAAATGAGCTCTTTAAACAATGAATAATTATGCATCTAATTGCTTTTCCTAGTGCAACACGTTGGTTGCCGCTGACGCCGTTTGACTCGCGTCTGTGATTCACACACCAGTGAGTGGATACTTTGACGGAACTAATGGATTGTAGGATCCTCAATCTAGTTGCCTAACAGGCGGAAGAGTTGACCATTACTGAATTTGGTTTGCACCTAAATTTTGGTGAGCCATATCATGTTCCCAAATACTGCATATTTCCATCTGCCGGAGTTGAAGCTGGCAGACTCGCGTCTGCGATTCACACCTACTATCCTATTAGGTGACCTCTTCTCTTCTATCCTATTGGATGACTCCTTCTCTACTATCCTATTGGATGACTCCTTCTCTACTATCCTATTGGATGACTCCTTCTCTACTATCCTATTGGATGAC